>JAXCGZ010022825.1:0-22500 GCA_037179515.1 Halocaridina rubra | reverse complement strand
TGCATACCTCTGTGGCTGTAAGGTTGATGTTCTCTAATACCGGCCCTTGAGCTTCTATAACTGCAATCTGAGGGGGTGGGGTATTTTCTACTGTAAACACTGACTGAAACTCCTTGTTCAATTCTTTGCAGATCTCTTCATCCGTCTCAGTGATGCTTCCATCCGCTCTCTTTAGCCTTAAAACCTGTTCTTTTACCTTCAGTTTTCCTGATAAAGCTGTGGAAAAGCTTGGGATTTTCTTTAGCCTTCCTGGTGATGTCCCTCTCATAGACTCTCTCTGCCTCTCTCCTTTTACTTAGGTAGTCATTTCTTGCTCTTTTGTAGGTTTGCCAGGCATTTATCTTTTTTCTCCTCCTATACCTTTTCCAGCATTTGTCTCTCCACTCCTTAGCTCTTTTACACCCATTATCGAACCATTTCTCTCTGGCATGAATTACACCTACTTTGGTGACAGGTATGCAGCAATCTACTATCTTCCCATATTTCTCACAAAAGATGTCATACATTTCTTGTACAGATTTGTTGTAAAATAAAGTTCTCCAGTCAAGAACTGCAAAAAGCTCATTCATTTTGATGTAATCTCCTTTCGGATACTTCCTCCTCATGTCCTCAGTGCCTCTACTCTCAGGAAGAATATCTTCATTGATATACTCCATCAACAACAAACAGTGGTCACTCTTTCCAATTGGTGGTACATACTCAATTTTTTCAATATCCAACACATTATCTGTGAACACTAGATCAAGTAGTGATGGCTCATCCCCACCCCTGGCCCTTGTTGGTTCCATTACATGTTGGTGTAGGAAATTCCCTTGTACGCAATCTAGGAATCTTGCCCTGAATGAGTACTCACCACTGTGTGGGTCAAGATTTATCCAATCTATCTCTTTATGATTAAAGTCTCCCATAATCAAAATCCTACATTTTTTTTTCCCGTCCCATGTTAACAACTGAGTTTATGATTTCAGTAGTACCTATATGACTTTACTCATAAACTTCAAGCCTATTTTGGTTCCTTGGTGGGTTGTTTACAACAGTTATTATAATGCTCTCTGACCCAGTATTTATGCGAGCAACAAGAAATTCCTTGAACTCACTTTCTATAGCCAAGTTTATTTCTTCAACTTGAATCCTTTCACTTATGAGCAGTGCTATCCCTCCACCAGTCCTCTCAGATCTTTCAACCCTTAGTATTCTGAAGCCCTTAGGAAAAACTGTGACACTGTTTATGTCCTCACTCAACTTAGTCTCTGTAATTGCTACTATATCTGCCTTACTGTTGTGAATCCTATCTTTTAATTCTACTGTGATTACCTAATTGTGATTACCTAATTGTGTTTACGGGAAAGAGCCCAAAGCTCGTATCTTCCCGTCTCCTGATCGGTTCCATTTTTAGACTTAGTGATACTTATCATACCTGTCCTTAAAACTATGGATTGAGGTAGCATTAACTACCTCCTCGCTTAGCGAATTCCAATTATCAACTACTCTTACACTGAAAAAGTATTTCCTTACATCCTGCAAACAAGTTTTCTTCCGAAGCTTCAAACTATGACCTCTAGTTCTAGAGCCAGCCATATCGAAATATCGATCCCTATCCACTCTATCATAACCATGAAGGAATTTAAAGACTGTCACCATATCCCCCCTTACTCTTCTAGCTTCGAGTGATGGCAAGTCTAATTCCCTCAGCCTCTCATCATAACCGAGATTGCGTATTTCTGGCACCAGTTTTGTGGCATGTCTTTGAACTTTTTCAAGCTTAGCTATGTGCTTTTTCAAGTGTGGATTCCAAAAGGGGGCTGCATATTCGAGTTTTGGCCTCACATAGGTTACATAAATATTTCTGAACATTTCCTTGTCCATGTGCCTGAAGGCTACCCTTACATTTGATAAGAATGCATATGCTGCCCTTACTACGCCATTTATATGTATTTCTGGAGACAAATCTGCCAATATGTTTACTCCTAGATCTCTCTCATTTTCTGTCTCCTGAAGTTGTACTCCAGCCACCGAGTAGTCAAGCTTGGGCCTTCTTGCACTTGTACCCATTCTCATTACCTTACATTTTGAGGTATTGAATTTCATTAGCCACTTTTCTGACCACTCATGCAGATTATTTAGATCCTCCTGAAGTTCTCTACCATTGTTCTCGTTTTTTACTTTCTTCACAATCTTTGCATCATCTGCAAACATATTCATGAATGAATTTACAGACTCTGGTAGGTCATTTACATATACAAGGAACAAAAGTGGCCCTAAAACTGAACCCTGTGGAACTCCACTACTAACTCTTCTCCATTCAGACACTGAGTATCTTACTCTAACCCTCTGTTCCCTTCCTTCTAAGTAAGTTTTTATCCATTCCAAGACATTTCCACCTATTCTAGCCATTGATTGCAGCTTCCTAATAAGTCTCCCATGTGGAACAGTGTCAAACGCTTTCTGGAAGTCTAGGAATATGCAATCTGCCCAGCCCTCTCTTTCCTGTAAGATTTGGCTTACCTCATCATAAAATTCTAATAAGTTTGTTACTGTTGATCTTCCTTCTCTGAAGCCATGTTGCCTCACTGACAAAAAGTTGAAGGATTCCAAGTGAAGAGAGATATGTTTCCTTAGTAGTTTCTCCATAACTTTGCAAACTATGCTGGTCAAGGAAACTGGTCTATAGTTCAGAGCCGTATCCCTCCTTCCCTTTTTGAAGATAGGTATCACATTTGCTTGTTTCCAGCATCTTGGAATCTCCCCCGACTCCAATGACTCCTTAAATATGATACTTAGTGCCACTGATATTGTGTTTGTGCATTTTTTAAGCACATGAGGGGATATGTCATCAGGACCTGTAGCTTTATGAACATCTAAATCCATCAGCGCTTTGCATACCTCTGTGGCTGTAAGGTTGATGTTCTCTAATACCGGCCCTTGAGCTTCTATCACTGCAATCTGAGGGGGTGGGGTATTTTCTACTGTAAATACTGACTGAAACTCCTTGTTCAATTCTTTGCAGATCTCTTCGTCCGTCTCAGTGATGCTTCCATCCGCTCTCTTTAGCCTTAAAACCTGTTCTTTTACCTTCAGTTTTCCTCTGATAAAGCTGTGGAAAAGCTTGGGATTTTCTTTCGCCTTCCTGGTGATGTCCCTCTCATAATCTTTCTCTGCCTCTCTCCTTTTACTTAGGTAGTCATTTCTTGCTCTTTTGTAGGTTTGCCAGGCATTTATGTTTTTTCTCCTCCTATACCTTTTCCAGCATTTGTCTCTCCACTCCTTAGCTCTTTTACACCCATTATCGAACCATTTCTCTCTGGCATGAATTACACCTACTTTGGTGACAGGTATGCAGCAATCTACAATCTTCCCATATTTCTCACAAAAGATGTCATACATTTCTTGTACAGATTTGTTGTAAAATAAGGTTCTCCAGTCAATAACTGCAAAAAGCTCATTCATTTTGATGTAATCTCCTTTCTGATAGTTCCTCCTCATGTCCTCAGTGCCTCTACTCTCAGGAAGAATGTCTTCAATGATATACTCCATCAACAACACACAGTGGTCACTCTTTCCAATTGGTGGTTCATACTCAATATTTTCAATATCCAACACATTATCTGTGAACACCAGATCAAGTAGTGATGGCTCATCCCCACCCCTGGCTCTTGTTGGTTCCATTACATGTTGGTGTAGGAAATTCCCTTGTACGCAATCTAGGAATCTTGCCCCAAAGGAGTCCTCACCACTGTGTGGGTCAAGATTTATCCAATCTATCTCTTTATGATTAAAGTCTCCCATAATCAAAATCCTACATTTTTTCTCCCGCGCCATGTTAACAACTGAGTTTATGACTTCAATCGTACCTATATGACTTTCCTCATAAATTTCAAGCCTATTTTGGTTCCTTGGTGGGTTGTATACAACAGTTATTATAATGCTCTCTGACCCAGTATTTATGCGAGCAACAAGAAATTCCCTGAACTCACTTTCTATAGCCAAGTTTATCTCTTCAACTTGAATCCTCTCACTTATGAGCAGTGCTATCCCTCCACCAGTCCTCTCAGATCTTTCGACCCTTAGTATTCTGAAGCCCTTAGGAAAAACTGTGACACTGTTTATGTCCTCACTCAACTTAGTCTCTGTAATTGCTACTATATCTGCCTTACTGTTGTGAATCCTATCTTTTAATTCTACTGCCTTACCAGCTAATCCATCAGCATTTGTGTATAACAATCTTAATGAGGCCCCATCCCCTGATCTTCTGTCATTATCTTCTTTATCTCCCCTTTGTCTGGAAGTATTCCGTAACGAAAATTTTTCTTCTCTTCTTCATTTCTTTCATCATTTAACCTTCTTGCCTCTTGCAACAAGTTTTTGATCTTTCCCATCTCTTCCTGTGTTCTGTATCGTCTAATGAACACTTCTTTGCATTCTTGAAGGTCTTTTAGACTTTTTTTTCTCAACAATATTTCCCTACATGTCTCCCCTCTCTCAAAGGTTACTTTTGTTGGTCTCGGCTTTCCTTCCCTCGAATATTTACCTAGTTGGTGTATGTTTACAATATCCTCAGGACCACATACTACTCCAAGCTTTCTTATCAGGTCTACAACCCTAGCTTTATTTTCTTCAAGTCTCCCCTGCCATGTTGGCTCCTGGGATTCACTTATGCCTGAGATTACCACTGTCTTCTCCTTATCAAGTGCCTGTCTGATGAGTGGGTTTGCCCTTTCCATCACAACGTCTTTCATTTTTTCGATTACTGTCTCTTTATAGTCAACTGTTTGTATGTTTTCCAGTGCCACCACCTTTACAGCCTCTTTTACTGCCACATTCCCCTTTAGTGCATCAGCAAAGGACGTTTTCATGGCATCATTTTCCATATTCAGCTCCTGGAACTCTTTTCTGAACTGTTCAATGTTTTCCTTAATCTGAACATTCCAAGCAGCAATCTCGTCTCTCTCAGAAGATAGCAGTGAACTAACATCTAATTCCTTTAGGTTGTCATTTAGCTGTTTGTTTTTATCTTCTTGATTAGAAATTCTAGATTCTAGTTGACTCTTTTCCCCTTCCAGCTTCTTTATTCTTTTTTCTAGTTCCTTTCTCTCCTGCCCTTGTGCTTTATTTGCTTCCTCTAAAGATCTTATTTGTTCTCTGAGTGTTTCATTCTCTTTCATTTCTCCATCCATATTCCGAATTTTATCATCAAGGCTTGTAACCATTTCCTCTAACTTCTTGATTCTCTGTTTAAGTCCTCTGATGACTACCCCTTCTCCCGCCCCATGGGTGGGAGAGGTTTGGGACAGAGATGGCTTCATTTTTATGTTCTCCCTCTCACAGAATATAGAAAAAAAAAAAAAAAAAAAAAAAAAAAAAAAAAACTTCTAATTTACCTTCACCTGTGTGTGTGTGTGTGTGTGTGTGTGTGTGTGTGTGTGTGTGTGTGTGTGTGTGTGTGTGTGATTACCTAATTGTGTTTACCTAATTGTGTTTACGGGAAAGAGCCCAAAGCTCGTATCTTCCCGTCTCCTGATTGCTTCCATTTTATACTTAGTGATACTTATCATACCTGTCCTTAAAACTATGGATTGAGATAGCATTAACTACCTCCTCGCTTAGCCAATTCCAATTATCGACTACTCTTACACTGAAAAAGTATTTCCTTACATCCTGCGAAGAAGTTTTCTTACCAAGCTTCAAACTATGACCTCTAGTTCTAGAGCCAGCCATATCAAAATATCGATCCCTATCCACTCTATCATAACCATGAAGGAATTTAAAGACTGTCACCATATCCCCCTCACTCTTCTAGCTTCGAGTGATGGTAAGTCTAATTCCCTCAGCCTCTCATCATAACTGAGATTGCGTATTTCTGGCACCAGTTTCGTGGCATGTCTTTGAACTTTTTCAAGCTTAGCTATGTGCTTTTTCAAGTGCGGATTCCTAAACGGGGCTGCATATTCGAGTTTTGGCCTCACATAGGTTACATAAATATTTCTGAACATTTCCTTGTCCATGTGCCTGAAGGCTACCCTTACATATGATAAGAATGCATATGCTGCCCTTACTATGCCATTTATATGTATTTCTGGAGACAAATCTGCCAGTATCTTTACTCCTAGATCTCTCTCATTTTCTGTCTCTTGAAGTTGTACTCCAGCCACCGAGTAGTCAAGCTTGGGCCTTCTTGCACTTGTACCCATTCTCATTACCTTACATTTTGAAGTATTGAATTTCATTAGCCACTTTTCTGACCACTCATGCAGATTATTTAGATCCTCCTGAAGTTCTCTACCATTGTTCTCGATTTTTACTTTCTTCACAATCTTTGCATCATCTGCAAACATATTCATGAATGAATTTACAGACTCTGGTAGGTCATTTACATATACAAGGAACAAAAGTGGCCCTAAAACTGAACCCTGTGGAACTCCACTACTAACTCTTCTCCATTCAGACACTGAGTGTCTTACTCTAACCCTCTGTTCCCTTCCTTCTAAGTAAGTTTTTATCCATTCCAAAACATTTGCACCTATTCTAGCCATTGATTGCAGCTTCCTAATAAGTCTCCCATGTGGAACAGTGTCAAACGCTTTCTGGAAGTCTAGGAATATGCAATCTGCCCAGCCCTCTCTTTCCTGTAAGATTTGGCTTACCTCATCATAAAATTCTAATAAGTTTGTTACTGTTGATCTACCTTCTCTGAAGCCATGTTGCCTCACTGACAAAAAGTTGAAGGATTCCAAGTGAAGAGAGATATGTTTCCTTAGTAGTTTCTCCATAACTTTGCAAACTATGCTGGTCAAGGAAACTGGTCTATAGTTCAGAGCCGTATCCCTCCTTCCCTTTTTGAAGATAGGTATCACATTTGCTTGTTTCCAGCATCTTGGAATCCCCCCCGACTCCAGTGACTCCTTAAATATGATACTTAGTGCCACTGATATTGTGTTTGCGCATTTTTTAAGCACATGAGGGGATATGTCATCGGGACCTGTAGCTTTATGATCATCTAAATCCATCAGCGCTTTGCATACCTCTGTGGCTGTAAGGTTGATGTTCTCTAATACCGGCCCTTGAGCTTCTATCACTGCAATCTGAGGGGGTGGGGTATTTTCTACTGTAAATACTGACTGAAACTCCTTGTTCAATTCTTTGCAGATCTCTTCATCCGTCTCAGTGATGCTTCCATCCGCTCTCTTTAGCCTTAAAACCTGTTCTTTTACCTTCAGTTTTCCTCTGATAAAGCTGTGGAAAAGATTGGGATTTTCTTTAGCCTTCCTGGTGATGTCCCTCTCATAGTCTCTCTCTGCCTCTCTCCTTTTACTTAGGTAGTCATTTCTTGCTCTTTTATAGGTTTGCCAGGCATTTATCTTTTTTCTCCTCCTATACCTTTTCCAGCATTTGTCTCTCCACTCCTTAGCTCTTTTACACCCATTATCGAACCATTTCTCTCTGGCATGAATTACACCTACTTTGGTGACAGGTATGCAGCAATCTACTATCTTCCCATATTTCTCACAAAAGATGTCATACATTTCTTGTACAGATTTGTTGTAAAATAAGGTTCTCCAGTCAATAACTGCAAAAAGCTCATTCATTTTGATGTAATCTCTTTTCGGATAGTTCCTCCTCATGTCCTCAGTGCCTCTGCTCTCAGGAAGAATATCTTCAATGATATACTCCATCAACAACACACAGTGGTCACTCTTTCCAATTGGTGGTTCATACTCAATTTTTTCAATATCCAACACATTATCTGTGAACACTAGATCAAGTAGTGATGGCTCATCCCCACCCCTGGCCCTTGTTGGTTCCATTACATGTTGGTGTAGGAAATTCCCTTGTACGCAATCTAGGAATCTTGCCCCGAATGAGTCCTCACCACTGTGTGGGTCAAGATTTATCCAATCTATCTCTTTATGATTAAAGTCTCCCATAATCAAAATCCTACATTTTTTTTCCCGTGCCATGTTAACAACTGAGTTTATGACTTCAATAGTACCTATATGACTTTCCTCATAAACTTCAAGCCTATTTTGGTTCCTTGGTGGGTTGTATACAACAGTTATTATAATGCTCTCTGACCCAGTATTTATGCGAGCAACAAGAAATTCCTTGAACTCACTTTCTATAGCCAAGTTTATTTCTTCAACTTGAATCCTTTCACTTATGAGCAGTGCTATCCCTCCACCAGTCCTCTCAGATTTTTCAACCCTTAGTATTCTGAAACCATTAGGAAAAACTGTGACACTGTTTATGTCCTCACTCAACTTAGTCTCTGTAATTGCTACTATATCTGCCTTACTGTTGTGAATCCTATCTTTTAATTCTACTGCCTTACCAGCTAATCCATCAGCATTTGTGTATAACAATCTTAATGAGGCCCCATCCCCTGATCTTCTGTCATTATCTTCTTTATCTCCCCTTTGTCTGGAAGAACTCTGTAATGAAAATTTTTCTTCTCTTCTTCATTTCTTTCATCATTTAACCTTCTTGCATCTTGCAACAAGTTTTTGATCTTTCCCATCTCTTCCTGTGTTCTGTATTGTCTAATGAACACTTCTTTGAATTCTTGAAGGTCTTTTAGACTTTTTTCTCAACAATATTTCCCTACATGTTTCCCCTCTCTCAAAGGTTACTTTTGTTGGTCTCAGCTTTCCTTCCCTCGAATATTTACCTAGTTGGTGTATGTTTACAATATCCTCAGGACCACATACTACTCCAAGCTTTCTTATCAGGTCTACAACCCTAGCTTTATTTTCTTCAAGTCTCCCCTGCCATGTTGGCTCCTGGGACTCGCTTATGCCTAGGATTACCACTGTCATCTCCTTATCAAGTGCCTGTCTGATGAGTGGGTTTGCCCTTTCCATCACAACGTCTTTCATTTTTTCGATTACTGTCTCTTTATAGTCAACTGTTTGTATGATTTCCAGTGCCACCACCTTTACAGCCTCTTTGACTGCCACATTCCCCTTTAGTGCATCAGCAAAGGAAGTTTTCATGGCATCATTTTCCATATTCAGCTCCTGGAACTCTTTTCTGAACTGTTCAATGTTTTCCTTAATCTGGACATTCCAAGCAGCAATCTCGTCTCTCTCAGAAGAGAGTAGTGAACTAACATCTAATTCCTTTAGGTTGTCATTTAGCTGTTTGTTTTTATCTTCTTGTTTAGAAAGTCTAGATTCTAGTTGACTCTTTTCCCCTTCCAGCTTTTTTATTCTTTTTTCTAGTTCCTTTCTCTCCTGCCCTTGTGCTTTATTTGCTTCCTCCAAAGATCTTATTTGCTCTCTGAGTGCTTCATTCTCTTTCATTTCTCCATCCATATTCTGAATTTTATCATCAAGGCTAATAACCATTTCCTCTATATTCTTGATTTTCTGTTTGAGTCTCCTGATGGCTACCCCTCCTACCGACCCATGGATGGGAGAGGTTTGGGAGAGAGATGGCGTCATTTTTATGTTCTCCCTCTCACAGAATATAGAAAGAAGACGAGAAAGAGGAAAAAAAAAAGAGAAAAACTTTTAATTAAGCTTCACACCGAATTTTTATATCTCCATATAAGTGCTATTTAGTGACTCAGTTTATCTCTTTTCTGGTAACACACATCTTAACTTAAAAACTTGACCATGGTAATTTAAGGATAAAAAGAAAAAGAAAAAAAAATGCAACAAAACAAAAGTCAAACCTGAAGGAAAAATTCGAACCTGTGTCTTAGGTGGCACCCACCTGTTTCTGCTATATATTCTTCCCAACTGATAAACCCACTTGCTAACCAAGGTATGTTATCACAAGATTAGACTTTACATTTAACTCAATATATATACAAAATAAAAACAAAATAGTAAAAGAGAAAGCTAAAAGAAAAGCAAAAAAAAAGGAAGAAAATAAGACAGCTGTGCTGCTTGGCAACTTAACTCAGTACTGTTGACAGGTGGATATTTTTTTTTTTTTTACTTATTCAATTTTTTCTTGTATCAAACTAACTAACAAGTTAATATAAATGGGAAGGATACTGATTTTAACAATATATGGAACCACAGGATCAGGTAAACGGCCTAAGAGCTTTAACCAGTTTACACAAAAAATTAGGTAATGTGATGTGATGGCTTCACCTCTGGCAACTCTTCTAAATTTCCTTCAAGGCAGAACTAGACGGCAGCTTCTCTCTCCCCTCACGAAAAATGTTCTCATTTTTTTTTCCTTTAATATTTTGGACAGTTTCGTCATACAACAAATATAAGTTTTGTACTCACAATACTCTGCAGGATTTCAGATTTAGGGAAATTATGGTAAAGTTTTCCACTAAGCACTTAGTCACTCGAAACAATTAAAAATTTAAGAGGAGCAGTTCCGTGTGTCACTGAACGCGCATGTGTGTGTGTGTGTGTGTGTGTGTGTGTGTGTGTGTGTGTGTGTGTGTGTGTGTTTGTGTGTGATTACCTAATTGTGATTAACTAATTGTGTTTACGGGAAAGAGCCCAAAGCTCGTATCTTCCCGTCTCCTGATCGCTTCCATTTTAGACTTAGTGATACTTATCATACCTGTCTTTAAAACTATGGATTGAGATAGCATTAACTACCTCCTCGCTTAGCCAATTCCAAATATCAACTACTCTAACACTGAAAAAGTATTTCCTTACATCCTGCAAAGAAGTTTTCTTACCAAGCTTCAAACTATGACCTCTAGTTCTAGAGCCAGCCATATCAAAATATCGATCCCTATCCACTCTATCATAACCATGAAGGAATTTAAAGACTGTCACCATATCCCCCCTCACTCTTCTAGCTTCGAGTGATGGTAAGTCTAATTCCCTCAGCCTCTCATCATAACTGAGATTGCGTATTTCTGGCACCAGTTTCGTGGCATGTCTTTGAACTTTTTCAAGCTTAGCTATGTGCTTTTGCAAGTGCGGATTCCAAAAGGGGGCTGCATATTCGAGTTTTGGCCTCACATAGGTTACATAAATATTTATGAACATTTCCTTGTCCATGTGCCTGAAGGCTACCCTTACATTTGATAAGAATGCATATGCTGCCCTTACTATGCCATTTATATGTATTTCTGGAGACAAATCTGCCAGTATCTTTACTCCTAGATCTCTCTCATTTTCTGTCTCTTGAAGTTGTACTCCAGCCACCGAGTAGTCAAGCTTGGGCCTTCTTGCACTTGTACCCATTCTCATTACCTTACATTTTGAAGTATTGAATTTCATTAGCCACTTTTCTGACCACTCATGCAGATTATTTAGATCCTCCTGAAGTTCTCTACCTTTGTTCTCGTTTTTTACTTTCTTCACAATCTTTGTATCATCTGCAAACGTATTCATGAATGAATTTACAGACTCTGGTAGGTCATTTACATATACAAGGAACAAAAGTGGCCCTAAAACTGAACCCTGTGGAACTCCACTACTAACTCTTCTCCATTCAGACACTGAGTGTCTTACTCTAACCCTCTGTTCCCTTCCTTCTAAGTAACTTTTTATCCATTCCAAAACATTTCCACCTATTCTAGCCATTGATTGCAGCTTCCTAATAAGTCTCCCATGTGGAACAGTGTCAAACGCTTTCTGGAAGTCTAGGATTATGCAATCTGCCCAGCCCTCTCTTTCCTGTAAGATTTGGCTTACCTCATCATAAAATTCTAATAAGTTTGTTACTGTTGATCTACCTTCTCTGAAGCCATGTTGCCTCACTGACAAAAAGTTGAAGGATTCCAAGTGAAGAGAGATATGTTTCCTTAGTAGTTTCTCCATAACTTTGCAAACTATGCTGGTCAAGGAAACTGGTCTATAGTTCAGAGCCGTATCCCTCCTTCCCTTTTTGAAGATAGGTATCACATTTGCTTGTTTCCAGCATCTTGGAGTCTCCCCCGACTCCAGTGACTCCTTAAATATGATACTTAGTGCCACTGATATTGTGTTTGCGCATTTTTTAAGCACATGAGGGGATATGTCATCAGGACCTGTAGCTTTATGAACATCTAAATCCATCAGCGCTTTGCATACCTCTGTGGTTGTAAGGTTGATGTTCTCTAATACCGGCCTTTGAGCTTCTATCACTGCAATCTGAGGGGGTGGGGTATTTTCTACTGTAAATACTGACTGAAACTCCTTGTTCAATTCTTTGCAGATCTCTTCATCCGTGTGTGTGTGTGTGTGTGATTACCTAATTGTGATAACCTAATTGTGTTTACGGGAAAGAGCCCAAAGCTCGTATCTTCCCGTCTCCTGATCGCTTCCATTTTAGACTTAGTGATACTTTTCATACCTGTCTTTAAAACTATGGATTGAGATAGCATTAACTACCTCCTCGCTTAGCCAATTCCAATTATCAACTACTCTTACACTGAAAAAGTATTTCCTTACATCCTGCAAAGAAGTTTTCTTACGAAGCTTCAAACTATGACCTCTAGTTCTAGAGCCAGCCATATCAAAATATCGATCCCTATCCACTCTATCATAACCATGAAGGAATTTAAAGACTGTCACCATATCCCCCCTCACTCTTCTAGCTTCGAGTGATGGTAAGTCTAATTCCCTCAGCCTCTCATCATAACTGAGATTGCGTATTTCTGGCACCAGTTTCGTGGCATGTCTTTGAACTTTTTCAAGCTTAGCTATGTGCTTTTGCAAGTGCGGATTTCAAAAGGGGGCTGCATATTCGAGTTTTGGCCTCACATAGGTTACATAAATATTTATGAACATTTCCTTGTCCATGTGCCTGAAGGCTACCCTTACCTTTGATAAGAATGCATATGCTGCCCTTACTATGCCATTTATATGTATTTCTGGAGACAAATCTGTTGTATCTTTACTCCTAGATCTCTCTCATTTTCTGTCTCTTGAAGTTGTACTCCAGCCACCGAGTAGTCAAGCTTGGGCCTTCTTGCACTTGTACCCATTCTCATTACCTTACATTTTGAAGTATTGAATTTCATTAGCCACTTTTCTGACTACTCATGCAGATTATTTAGATCCTCCTGAAGTTCTCTACCATTGTTCTCGTTTTTTACTTTTTTCACAATCTTTGCATCATCTGCAAACATATTCATGAATGAATTTACAGACTCTGGTAGGTCATTTACATATACAAGGAACAAAAGTGGCCCTAAAACTGAACCCTGTGGAACTCCACTACTAACTCTTCTCCATTCAGACACTGAGTGTCTTACTCTAACCCTCTGTTCCCTTCCTTCTAAGTAAGTTTTTATCCATTCCAAAACATTTGCACCTATTCTAGCCATTGATTGCAGCTTCCTAATAAGTCTCCCATGTGGAACAGTGTCAAACGCTTTCTGGAAGTCTAGGAATATGCAATCTGCCCAGCCCTCTCTTTCCTGTAAGATTTGGCTTACCTCATCATAAAATTCTAATAAGTTTGTTACTGTTGATCTACCTTCTCTAAAGCCATGTTGCCTCACTGACAAAAAGTTGAAGGATTCCAAGTGAAGAGAGATATGTTTCCTTAGTAGTTTCTCCATAACTTTGCAAACTATGCTGGTCAAGGAAACTGGTCTATAGTTCAGAGCCGTATCCCTCCTTCCCTTTTTGAAGATAGGTATCACATTTGCTTGTTTCCAGCATCTTGGAATCTCCCCCGACTCCAGTGACTCCTTAAATATGATACTTAGTGCCACTGATATTGTGTTTGCGCATTTTTTAAGCACATGAGGGGATATGTCATCAGGACCTGTAGCTTTATGAACATCTAAATCCTTCAGCGCTTTGCATACCTCTGTGGCTGTAAGGTTGATGTTCTCTAATGCCGTCCCTTGAGCTTCTATCACTGCAATCTGAGGGGGTGGGGTATTTTCTACTGTAAATACTGACTGAAACTCCTTGTTCAATTCTTTGCAGATCTCTTCATCCGTCTCAGTGATGCTTCCATCCGCTCTCTTTAGCCTTAAAACCTGTTCTTTTACCTTCAGTTTTCCTCTGATAAAGCTGTGGAAAAGCTTGGGATTTTCTTTAGCCTTCCTGGTGATGTCCCTCTCATAGTCTCTCTCTGCCTCTCTCCTTTTACTTAGGTAGTCATTTCTTGCTCTTTTGTAGGTTTGCCAGGCATTTATCTTTTTTCTCTCCTATACCTTTTCCAGCATTTGTCTCTCCACTCCTTAGCTCTTTTACACCCATTATCGAACCATTTCTCTCTGGCATGAATTACACCTACTTTGGTGACAGGTATGCAGCAATCTACTATCTTCCCATATTTCTCACAAAAGATGTCATACATTTCTTGTACAGATTTGTTGTAAATTAAGGTTCTCCAGTCAATAACTGCAAAAAGCTCATTCATTTTGATGTAATCTCCTTTCCGATAGTTCCTCCTCATGTCCTCAGTGCCTCTACTCTCAGGAAGAATATCTTCAATGATATACTCCATCAACAACACACAGTGGTCACTCTTTCCAATTGGTGGTTCATACTCAATATTTACAATATCCAACACATTATCTGTGAACACTAGATCAAGTAGTGATGGCTCATCCCCACCCCTGGCCCTTGTTGGTTCCATTACATGTTGGTGGTGGAAATTCCCTTGTGCGCAATCTAGGAATCTTGCCCCGAATGAGTCCTCACCACTGTGTGGGTCAAGATTTATCCAATCTATCTCTTTATGATTAAAGTCTCCCATAATCAAAATCCTACATTTTTTTTCCCGTGCCATGTTAACAACTGAGTTTATGACTTCAATAGTACCTATATGACTTTCCTCCTAAACTTCAAGCCTATTTTGGTTCCTTGGTGGGTTGCATACAACAGTTATTATAATGCTCTCTGACCCAGTATTTATGCGAGCAACAAGAAATTCCTTGAACTCACTTTCTATAGCCAAGTTTATTTCTTCAACTTGAATCCTTTCACTTATGAGCAGTGCTATCCCTCCACCAGTCCTCTCACATCTTTCAACCCTTAGTATTCTGAAGCCCTTAGGAAAACCTGTGACACTGTTTGTCCTCACTCAACTTAGTCTCTGTAATTGCTACTATATCTGCCTTACTGTTGTGAATCCTATCTTTTAATTCTACTACCTTACCAGCTAATCCATCAGCATTTGTGTATAACAATCTTAATGAGGCCCCATCCCCTGATTTTCTGTCATTATCTTCTTTATCTCCCCTTTGTCTGGAAGAACTATGTAACGAAAATTTTTCTTCTGTTCTTCATTTCTTTCATCATTTAACCTTCTTGCCTCTTGCAACAAGTTTTTGATCTTTCCCATCTCTTCCTGAGTTCTGTATCGTCTAATGAACACTTCTTTGAATTCTTGAAGGTCTTTTAGACTTTTTTTCTCAACAATATTTCCCTACATGTTTCCCCTCTCTCAAAGGTTACTTTTGTTGGTCTCGGCTTTCCTTCCCTCGAATATTTACCTAGTTGGTGTATGTTTACAATATCCTCAGGACCACAAACTACTCCAAGCTTTCTTATCAGGTGTGTGTGTGTGTGTATGTGTGTGTGTGTAATTACCTAATAGTTTACGGGAATGAACCCAAAGCTCGTATCTTTCCATCTCCTGATCGGTTCCATTTTATACTTAGTGATACTTATCATACCTGTCCTTAAAACTATGGATTGAGATAGCATTAACTGCCTCCTCGCTTAGCCAATTCCAATTATCAACTAATCTTACACTGAAAAAGTATTTCCTTACATCCTGCAAAGAAGTTTACTTACGAAGTTTCAAACTATGACCTCTAGTTCTAGAGCCTGCCATATCAAAATATCGATCCCTATCCACTCTGTCATAATCATGAAGGAATTTAAAGACTGTCACCATATCCCCCCTCAATCTTCTAGCTTTGAGTGATGGTAAATCTAATTCCCTCAGCCTCTCATCATAACTGAGATTGTGTATTTCTGGTACCTGTTCCGTAGCATGTCTTTGAACTTTTTAAATCTTAACTACGTGCTTTTTCAAGTGCGGACTCCAAAATGGGTGTGCATATTCAAGATTTGGCCTCATATAGGTTACATAAATATTTATGAACATTTCCTTGTCCATGTTCCTGAAGGCTACCCTTACATTTCCTAAGAAAGCTTATGCTGCCATTTCAATGCCATATATATGTATTTCTGGAGACAAATCTGCCAGTATGCTTACTCCTAGATCTCTCTCATTCTCTGTCTCTTGAAGTTGTACTCCTGCCACCGAGTAGTTAAGCTTGGGCTTTCTTGCACTTGTACCCATTCTCATTACCTTACATTTAGAAGTACTGAATTTCAGTACCCACATTTTTGACCACTCATGCAAACTATTTAGATCTTCCTGAAGTTCTCTACCATTGTTCTCGTTTTTTACTTTCTTCACAATCTTTGCATCATCTGCAACATATTCATGAATGAATGAATTTACAGACTCTGGTAGATCATTTACATATACAAGGAACAAAGAGGCCCTAATATTGAACCCTGTGGAACTCCACTACTAACTCTTCTCCATTCAGACACTTGAGTGTCTTACTCTATCCCTCTGTTCCCTTTCTTCTAAGTAAATTCTTATCCATTCCAAGACATTTCCACCTATTCTAGCCACTGCCTGCAACTTCTTAATAAGTCTCCCATGTGGGACAGTGCCAAATGCTTTCTGGAAGTCTAGGAATATGCAATCTGCCCAGCCCTCTTTTTCCTGTAAGATTCAGCTTACCTCATTATAAAATTCTAATAAGTCTGTTAATGTTGATCTACCTTCTCTGAAGCCATGTTGTCTCACTGACAAAAAGTTGAAGGATTCCAAGTGAAGAGAGATAGGTTTCCTTAGTAGTTTCTCCATAACTTTGCAAATAATGCTGGTCAGGGAAACAGGTCTATTCTTTAAAGCCGTATCCCTCCCTCCCTTTTTGAAGATATATATCATGTTTGCTAGTTTTCAGCATCTTGGAATCTCCCCTGACTCCAGCAACTTTGTAAATATGATATTTAGTGCCACTGATATTGAATTTGCACATTTTTTAAGTACATGAGGGGATATATCATCAGACCCTGTACCTTTATGGACATCTAACTCCATCAGCACTTTGCCTCTGTGAGTGAAAGGATGATGTTTTCTAATACCAGCCCATGAGCTTCTATCTCTGCAATCAGAGGAAGTAGAGTATTTTCTATTGTAAATATTGACTGAAACTCCTTGTTCAATTCTTTGCAGATCTCTTCATCCGTCTCAGTGATGCTTCCATCTGCTCTCTTAAGCTTTAAAACCTGTTCTATTACCCTCAGTTTTCCTCTAATAAAGCTGTGGAAAAGTTTGGGATTTTCTTGAGCCTTCCTGGTGATGTCCCTCTCATAGTCTCTCTCTGCCTTTCTTTTTATTTTTACTTTGGTAATCATTTCTTGCTCTTTTATAGGCCTGCCAGCATTTATGTTTTTTCTCCTCCTATACCTCTTCCAGCATTTGTCTCTCCACTCCTTAGCTCTTTTACACTCATAATCAAATAATTTCTCTCTGGCATGAATTACACTTCCTTTAGTAACAGGTATGCAGCAATCTACTATCTTCCCATATTTCTCACAAAAGATGTCGTACATTTCTTGTACAGATTTGTTATAAACTAAGGTCCACCAGCCAATAACTGCAAAAAGCGCATTCATTTTGATATAATCACCTTTTGGATAGTTCCTCCTCATGTCCTCAGTGCCTCTACTCTCAGGCAGAATATCTTCAATGATATACTCCATCAACAACACACAGTGGTCACTCTTTCCAATTGGTGGTTCATACTTAATTATTTCAATATCCAACACATTATCCCCACCCCTGGCCCTCGTTGGTTCCATTACATGTTGGTGTAGGAAATTCCCTTGTACGCAATCTAGGAATCATGCCCCGAATGAGTCCTCACCACCGTGGGTCAAGATTAATCCAATTTATCTCTTTATGATTAACATCTCCCATAATCAAAATCCTACATTTTCTCTCCCGTGCCATGTTAACAACTGAGTTTATGACTTCAATAGTACCTATATGACTTTCCTCATGAACTTCTAGCCTATTCTGGCTCCTTGGTGGGTTATATACAACAGTTATTATTATGCTCTCTGACCCAGTATTTATGCGAGCAACAAGATATTCCTTGAACTCACTTTCTATAGCCAAGTTTATTTCTTCAACTTGAATCCTTTCACTTATGAGCAGTGCTATCCCTCCACCAGTCCTCTCAGATCTTTCAACACTTAATATTCTGAAGCCCTTAGGAAAATCTATGACGCTGATTATGTCCTCACTCAACTTAGTCTCTGTAATTGCTACTATATCTGCCTTACTGTAGTGAATCCTATCTTTTAATTCTACTGCCTTACCAGCTAATCCATCAGCATTTGTATATAACAATCTTAATGAGGCCCCATCCCCTGATCTTCTGTCATTATCTTCTTTATCTCCCCTATGTCTGGAAGAACTCTGAAATGAAAATTTTTCTTCTCTTCTTCATTTCTTTCCTCATTTAACCTTCTTGCATCTTCCAACAAGTTTTTGATCTTTCCCATCACTTCCTGTGTTCTGTATCGTCTAATGAACACTTCTTTGAATTCTTGAAGGTCTTTTAGACTTTTTTTACTCAACAATATTTCCCTACATGTTCCCCTCTCTCAAAGGTTACTTTTGTTGGTCTCGGTTTTCCTTCCCTCGAATATCAGCCTAGTTGGTGTATGTTTACAATATCCTCAGGACCACAAACTACTCCAAGCTTTCTTATCAGGTCTACAACCCTAGCTTTATTTTCTTCAAGTCTCCCCTGCCATGTTGGCTCCTGGGATTTGCTTATGCCTGAGATTACCACTGTCTTCTCTTTATCAAGTGCCTCTTTGATGAGTGGATTTGCCCTTTCCATCACAACGTCTTTCATTTTTTTTATTACTGTCTCTTTATAGTCAACTGTTTGTATATTTTCCAGTGCCACCACCTTTACAGCCTCTTTTACTGCCACATTCCCCTTTAGTGCATCAGCAAAGGAAGTCTTCATGGGATCATTTTCCATATTCAGCTCCTGGAACTCTTTTCTAAACTGTGATTACCTAATTGTGTTTACGGGAAAGAGCCCAAAGCTCGTATCTTCCCGTCTCCTAATCGGTTCCATTTTATACTTAGTGATACTTATCATACCTGTCCTTAAAACTATGGATTGAGATAGCATTAACTACCTCCTCGCTTAGCCAATTCCAATTATCAACTACTCTTACACTGAAAAAGTATTTCCTTACATCCTGCGAAGAAGTTTTCTTACGAAGCTTCAAACTATGACCTCTAGTTCTAGAGCCAGCCATATCAAAATATCGATCCCTATCCACTCTATCATAACCATGAAGGAATTTAAAGACTGTCACCATATCCCCCCTCACTCTTCTAGCTTCGAGTGATGGTAAGTCTAATTCCCTCAGCCTCTCATCATAACTGAGATTGCGTATTTCTGGCACCAGTTTCGTGGCATGTCTTTGAACTTTTTCAAGCTTAGCTATGTGCTTTTTCAAGTGCGGATTCTAAAAGGGGGCTGCATATTCCAGTTTTGGCCTCACATAGGTTACATAAATATTTATGAACATTTCCTTGTCCATGTGCCTGAAGGCTACCCTTACCTTTGATAAGAATGCATATGCTGCCCTTACTATGCCATTTATATGTATTTCTGGAGACAAATCTGCCAGTATCTTTACTCCTAGATATCTCTCATTTTCTGTCTCTTGAAGTTGTACTCCAGCCACCGAGTAGTCAAGCTTGGGCCTTCTTGCACTTGTACCCATTCTCATTATCTTACATTTTGAAGTATTGAATTTCATTAGCCACTTTTCTGACCACTCATGCAGATTATTTAGATCCTCCTGAAGTTCTCTACCATTGTTCTCGTTTTTTACTCTCTTCACAATCTTTGCATCATCTGCAAACATATTCATGAATGAATTTACAGACTCTGGTAGGTCATTTACATATACAAAGAACAAAAGTGGCCCTAAAACTGAACCCTGTGGAACTCCACTACTAGCTCTTCTCCATTCAGACACTGAGTGTCTTACTCTAACCCTCTGTTCCCTTCCTTCTAAGTAAGTTTTTATCCATTCCAAAACATTTCCACCTATTCTAGCCATTGATTGCAACTTCCTAATAAGTCTCCCATGTGCAACAGTCAAACACTTTCTGGAAGTCTAGGAATATGCAATCTGCCCAGCCCTCTCTTTCCTGTAAGATTTGGCTTACCTCATCATAAAATTCTAATAAGTTTGTTACTGTTGATCTACCTTCTCTGAAGCCATGTTGCCTCACTGACAAAAAGTTGAAGGATTCCAAGTGAAGAGAGATATGTTTCCTTAGTAGTTTCTCCATAACTTTGCAAACTATGCTGGTCAAGGAAACTGGTCTATAGTTCAGAGCCGTATCCCTCCTTCCCTTTTGGAAGATAGGTATCACATTTGCTTGTTTCCAGCATATTGGAGTCTCCCCCGACTCCAGTGACTCCTTAAATATGATACTTAGTGCCACTGATATTGTGTTTGCGCATTTTTTAAGCACATGAGGGGATATGTCATCAGGACCTGTAGCTTTATGAACATCTAAATCCATCAGCGCTTTGCATACCTCTGTGGCTGTAAGGTTGATGTTCTCTAATACCGGCCCTTGAGCTTCTATCACTGCAATCTGAGGGGGTGGGGTATTTTCTACTGTAAATACTGACTGAAACTCCTTGTTCAATTCTTTGCAGATCTCTTCATCCATCTCATTGATGCTTCCATCCGCTCTCTTTAGCCTTAAAACCTGTTCTTTTACCTTCAGTTTTCCTCTGATAAAGCTGTGGAAAAGCCTGGGATTTTCTTTAGCCTTCCTGGTGATGTCCCTCTCATAGTCTCTCTCTGCCTCTCTCCTTTTACTTAAGTAGTCATTTCTTGCTCTTTTGTATGCTTGTCAGGCATTTATCTTTTTTCTCCTCCTATACCTTTTCCAGCATTTGTCTCTCCACTCCTTAGCTCTTTTACACCCATTATCGAACCATTTCTCTCTGGCATGGATTACACCTACTTTGGTGACAGGTATGCAGCAATCTACTATCTTCCCAAATTTCTCACAAAAGATGTCATACATTTCTTGTACAGATTTGTTGTAAAATAAGGTTCTCCAGTCAATAACTGCAAAAAGCTCATTCATTTTGATGTAATATCCTTTCGGATAGTTCCTCCTCATGTGTGTGTGTGTGTGTGTGTGTGTGTGTGTGTGTGTGTGTGTGTGTGTGTGTGTGTGTGTGTGTGTGTGTGTGATTATCCAATTGTGATTACCTAATTGTGTTTACGGGAAAGAGCCCAAAGCTCGTATCTCCCCGTCTCCTGATCGGTTCCATTTTTATACTTAGTGATACTTATCATACCTGTCCTTAAAACTATGGATTGAGATAGCATTAACTACCTCCTCGCTTAGCCAATTCCAATTATCAACTACTCTTACACTGAAAAAGTATTTCCTTACATCCTGCGAAGAAGTTTTCTTACGAAGCTTCAAACTATGACCTCTAGTTCTAGAGCCAGCCATATCAAAATATCGATCCCTATCCACTCTATCATAACCATGAAGGAATTTAAAGACTGTCACCATATCCCCCCTCACTCTTCTAGCTTCAAGTGATGGTAAATCTAATTCCCTCAGCCTCTCATCATAACTGAGATTGCGTATTTCTGGCACCAGTTTCGTGGCATGTCTTTGAACTTTTTCAAGCTTGGCTATGTGCTTTTTCAAGTGCGGATTCCAAAAGGGGGCTGCATATTCCAGTTTTGGCCTCACATAGGTTACATAAATATTTATGAACATTTCCTTGTCCATGTGCCTGAAGGCTACCCTTACATTTGATAAGAATGCATATGCTGCCCTTACTATGCCATTTATATGTATTTCTGGAGACAAATCTGCCAGTATCTTTACTCCTAGATCTCTCTCATTTTCTGTCTCTTGAAGTTGTACTCCAGCCACCGAGTAGTCAAGCTTGGGCCTTCTTGCACTTGTACCCATTCTCATTACCTTACATTTTGAAGTATTGAATTTCATTAGCCACTTTTCTGACCACTCATGCAGATTATTTAGATACTCCTGAAGTTCTCTACCATTGTTCTCGTTTTTTACTTTCTTCACAATCTTTGCATCATCTGCAAACATATTCATGAATGAATTTACAGACTCTGGTAGGTCATTTACATATACAAGGAACAAAAGTGGCCCTAAAACTGAACCCTGTGGAACTCCACTACTAACTCTTCTCCATTCAGACACTGAGTGTCTTACTCTAACCCTCTGTTCCCTTCCTTCTAAGTAAGTTTTTATCCATTCCAAAACATTTGCACCTATTCTAGCCATTGATTGCAGCTTCCTAATAAGTCTCCCATGTGGAACAGTGTCAAACGCTTTCTGGAAGTCTAGGAATATGCAATCTGCCCAGCCCTCTCTTTCCTGTAAGATTTGGCTTACCTCATCATAAAATTCTAATAAGTTTGTTACTGCTGATCTACCTTCTCTGAAGCCATGTTGCCTCACTGACAAAAAGTTGAA
>JAXCGZ010022824.1:82500-110000 GCA_037179515.1 Halocaridina rubra | reverse complement strand
GCTCTAACTAGAGAACTGGCGGATGAATACACAACAAAAATGGCGACGATAGGCATACAAAACTGATTTTTACTCTCCTAACTAAAAATACTTACCTAACCTCTTAGCCAGGGGGACTTCGCCCACCTGGAACCCCTCCATCATACAAGATAGGGTCAAACTACTTACTTGAGCGGAGGGGTGAGGTCGTTGAGCGGCATGGCCCGCTAAACTGTGAACTATCCGCTAATAATAATGCTGCTGCTAATAATAATGATAATAATAATAATAATAATAATAATAAGATGAATAATGATAATAAGAAGAATGATGATAATGATGATGTTGATGATTTTGTTGTTGTTGTTGCTAATAATAATAATAATAATGATAATAATAATAATAATATGCTGCTGTTGCTGCTGCTGCTGCTGCTGCTGTTGTTGTTGTTGTTGTTGTTGCTGCTGCTGCTGCTGCTCTTGTTGCTGTTGTTGTTGTTGTTGTTGTTGTTGTTATTATTATTATTATTATTATTATTATTATTATTATTATTATTATTATTATATTATTATTATAATTATTATTATTATTATTATACACAATTACCATTATACTTATATTGATTTCAATCAAGATAAACGCCAAATTGTTTTGTGAGAACTCGAAATGCATTTTGAGTAAAGAAAACCTCCACCGTGTTAGCTGAATGTTGGTAATACATCAACAGTGATACCAAATGGTACTTCAAACTGTCATCTGGCAACACTGTTTTGATGACCAAGAACTCCTATCCAAAACGAAGCTTGTGGAGTGAACTCTTGTCAAAACTGATCGGAAATATTCTCGTGAATAGGAATGAGTATTTTTTTTTTTTATGATTGTGACAAAAGGACGGGCCAAAATAAATATAAAATAAAGCAGCCCTCATCAGGCCTGGGCACAAAGAATACATAAAGTAAAGAGAAACAGAGATGGAGAGTGTAATGACTTGTCGGATGTGAAGGGATAATAAAAGATGTGTGATGAATATCCAAGAATATTCAGTGTAGCTGTAGGCATAGCAAAAGAAACGAGTAAGAAATTCTTAAGATTGTGAAAATTTTATGTATACGAGGCCATTCCAGTGAAATTTCTAGTACCAGTTTTATTGAATTTGAGACACTTACGTTCGCTTTGGAAGTGCTTCTCGTTCGATGAGGTACTACAGAAAACCGAGAATAAAATGGCGTTTTATTAGCTTAACTCCCGTATAATTTCTTATCAATGCAATGTTTAATGAATATGCAGTGTAAAGCCGTTTAACTTTGTTTATTATTATGTTTTGCTGTACTGCAGGTATACTAGTTTGGGAATGTGTGGAGTAAAACTTAGAAATCGTACCAAGTGTTTCAGTCTCATTGCTAGTATTTTTGAGTAGATGGAAGTTGGAAAAACCTTTTTTTTTATTTCTGATTAAAACGAATAGCCCAAACATCCTAGAAAAACCACTAATATCCAACGACAACTTAGCCAAATCAAACTACGCCTTTCAATTTCACTAGAAAATAAGTGCTTGACGTAACCTAATGGCCCCTAACCTAGTCATATGCTAACAGTAACTTTAACCTACTTGTGTATCTCGACTTACAAATAGAAGAATACTGGAAGCAGATGGTATTTTTTTCATCCCTCGAAATGGAGCTGCTATTCACTAATCAAATGGAAGGGTATTTTCATGTGATCATGCCAGTCCTTTCCCATGTGAAGAACAAGGTCATGAAATTTTAGTTTTTCACCCTCTTACGTATTAAGTGGTTCCGCTTCTCTTTCCCTTCTCACCCACTTATCTATTGGATATATCACTTTCAGAAAACCAAGTGACAAATGGACATTTTGAATAATGGAAGTAAACAGATATGCCTATTCTAATGTGAAAAACAGGAATTGGGATCAAGAATGCAATATCTCCTCACCCTAAAACTAGCTGGGTACTTAAAGGTGTTGTCCCCTCTGTTTTCGAAATGGAGCCAAGGGGACTGTGTCCATACACCTGAAAGAGCGTTGGTAGCTTCGTAAAAATGGAGGACTTCTTAGCTGGATTTGAAGAAATTTTCACTTCTCTTCCGAACCTTTTTTTTAAGTGTCCTGTATTTATAAAACTCCAAAACAGAAGGATATTTTTAAAGAAAATTAACATGTTTTCCTTATTTCCGTATGAAAATCAAGATTTGAGAACATAATCTACCTATTCCTTCAAATGAGATTGCTGTGTGATAAGAAAAAGATTCTGGCACAAGTGTGACACTATGAATTCCAATATGGCTCTTTTCTCAGCTTACGACCTTGCTACTGGACTTACCTCCATCAACTTAATTTTTGTATGTGTGCTTACATTCAGAAATCAAGGTAAATCTTTACTTGCATGTACCTCCAGCAAGTGAAATTAAAATATAAAACATTGGAAAAACCATATTGCATAGCTAGAAAATAACTAGTAAATAAATATTTCAAGTATTAACCTTTTTCTCAAGTGGGGGTGAGAAACTAAACATTTACCAATATCTGACTGATTCACTGATGTCTCAGGACATGTATATGCTATTTCATTTATAATCACATATTTCTGAAGAATGTGCATGACTATAAAATAAGACTCCAGCTGGCTCGAACATCTAGTTTAAATGGAGTTAGCTAGTTGAGGGGTATCCCTCGCTAAGAAACGGAGAACCATATTTTTTGGGGGGGTTTAGTGAATCTTGCATTCGGCGTTTGGGTAGTGAAGTCTCCATGTTAACTTCGGGCCAGTGATGTAACTAGCACAAAATTACATTGAAACCCTCGAAATTAGCTTAATTTGAGCTGCTGTTGCATTGAAGGTTATTCTAAATGTTAGCAATGGCTAGAACTAGTATGAGATTGAGACCAAAATCTATTTTTGTTTTCAATAAGGGGCGTGCTTTCTGGAGTTAAACAGGGTTGTGTTCTTTATTTTACATGTAGTGCTTAGATATGTCTTGTGTTTTGTATTTCGTGAAAAATTTGGGACTGTTGAGTTTCTATCATCCCCCTCCCCAATAAAGGGGGCTTGGTTGATAGTTATATTGAAATACTCTATATGTTACATATATTCCTATTCCTTCAGTCTATGAGAAAATTTATAATTCGAAGAAATATCGTTTTTGGACCAACTGGAGAAAACTCACCGCAGCCTATCCTCAGGTATGCATTCTCCAGTTGTACTAACATCAATAACTTCGTTTAACTTAAACTAACCAAATATTATAACCTTGTCATATCTCCACTTTTGTAATCAAATGTAGTTAATTTGGAAAAAGCTCCCCTCAGGTTATCTTCATGTTTTGCTTAGCCAAACCTAATATTATAACGATCACGCCTATATTTAATTGCTATTATACTCATTAGCCATTTTGTGGTTCTGAGGTGCAAATTCTAAAGTTAATCCACCTTTTTTTTTCTAAATCTTCATGATTGATCGTTAGCAGAGTATTTGTTTTATTAATATATAGTGTAATTATCTATCAATTCGTATATAGTATCCTTCCATCCATATATAAAACAAGTCCTTCGTAAGAAGGCAACCGCCCTAGCCCTTAGTAGATAAGGGAGTTCGTGACGTAAAACCGAATCCTCTCTCTCTCTCTCTCTCTCTCTCTCTCCTCTCTCTCTCTCTCTCCTCATATATATATATATATATATATATATATATATATATATATATATATATATATATATATATATATATATATATATATATATCCAGTTGTCTATATATTTATTTATCTATTTCCATAGTTAAATAAATTCATAATTATAAGTGTAAAAAAGTGAAACATATAGCTGGTAGTGACCGGGATTCGAACCTATATTACAGAGTCCACCAGTGTACAAAGGGCCTGTAATGAAAGGCAGAGGCAAGGGACATTGATAGCACTAGAACCAGACTATATATATACCCTTACGTAGAATGATGGATTACCTCTAGTAGATTAAGATCCTGCTAAGTGGCAGTTACGTGTGTTAAGGGTCATTTATTAAGAATCTTAGTATTAATAGTCCTCCTCCACATCCTCCTCCTTCACCCTCATCTATATCTTCCTCCTCTACTTCCTCTGACTAGAACTTCTATCTTGGATTTTGTAAAGATTCCTAATTTGCATTGCAAAGACTATTTCTAATATTTTAAAAAAATATATATATTTATATGTGTGTGTGTGCACAAGCGTTAAACTATAAAGGAAACTAATGCCTTTTGTGTGTATTTATGTGTGTGTAAGTTTAGTGGCATACATTCGTGAGCAACCAAGGACATTTTCGAACTATATTGCAGCCTTTTTCTCCTTTTAATTCAACTCTGCGCTTATTTTCTTCCCTTTAATCCATCTCTTCACTTATTTTCTGCGAGCCTCCGGATATTCGCAAGCGATTGACGGGATTCTCGTCAGACACCTTTGCCAAAATACACTTGTTAATCCTCCATTTTGCGTAAACAGATACACTAACAGATGGTAATATGAGTCTTGGAATCGTATCCCCCCCCCCGTACGTATTAGTTGGGGTTTTGATGCTATACTTCCTTAATCACAGTTAGCCAGAAAACAAATTCGGTCGGTCTGTTTCCTGGATCTCGTCGAGGTAGACCCAAATTTAGTTTCACTTGCTGGCTCCTACTATTTTTTCGAATGTCATTTGCAGATAAGAGAGTAGCGAATGGTGACGTCCCATACATAGAAGATGCTGCCTATTGAATCTCTAAACTATTAGATGTAGTGGGTCACTGGAGAGAGCATTAACTTTAGAACCTCAGGTTTCGATAATGGTAAAATATGCCCATCCCACAGGATTCATGTTAAAAATTATGCTCTGGCATATTTGGTCACCACGTACTAGTTGGGCAATTTTGGTCAAAGCAAAGGGTTTGTCTCTGTAATCCCAGCCATTTTACTCACCTTCCCCCACATAGTCAGAGACCCAGATTCCTGTGATACAAGCCATGAGTGTTTTTCTTCACGGCCATTAAAATGACTATTTGTACTTTAGTACTGCTATGGAAAGCCAAAGTATACAGGGCATAGTGGGAAGATGGCACTTAGATGGCACCTTAAGTAGCGTGTAGCCAAACTCTTATCCACATACGGCTCTTATTCGAGGTAAAAGGAAAAGAAGCAAAATGTAAACATTTTTATTGATGTTAGAATTTGCATGCTTAAAGTACATTTTTTGGTAAGTTTTTCATGCTGAAGGTAATTACAAGTAAACTACATATTCCACAAAAACATCTTACTGTCCAAAATCGCATCACTCATGTCGGAGTCATAAACATTCATGAAGCAAATATATTTTTTTAACCTAATCTCTGCAACATTCCAGTTGCTCGTTTAAAATCTTCTTCAGTAAGTTACCCATCCCAGGAAAAGTTGAGAACCTCTGAGAGTGGTAAATAGTCTCTAGAAACAATTAGGTTCTCCTGTCAAGGCCCGGGATCTGAAGTTCTGCTTGGACAATACTATTTTTTACTGAGAGTAGAGATAGGACTGAATCTAGAACTGATTGTAGAACCCATATACATGCAAATAGGACTCATTCTTTTGATACAATCCTCTTCACTCATATAGAAAAAGTGCTCGTAATCAAGTGCCACGCATTGACCTATGGCATCTTCCTTTGGTGCCTGGTAATAATGGAAACACACTTCCTCCTCTGCCGACACAGTGACATTGCGATCCACACACTCTGTGCTGTATCTGGAAGAAACAAGCTCAAAAAGTCAAAAATTATAACTGACATTTCAGGATTAACCTATAGCTGCAAGATGGATTTCGATGTTTGGTAATATGCCACCAGATATAATCATACATGAATGACCAAATAAGTAATTTGGGTAGTAAACAACTTGCTTAAATAATCTTTACTTTTATTATTAGCATGCATGCATATGGCAGCTTAACTGCCTATGAACAGTTGATATATACATTTGTGCAGGTGTGGAAGCCTAACCTAGTTGTTGTGTACACTAGAATAGAAATGCCAGGTGTATTTATATATTCTCAAAGCTTATTCTACCATTAAGCTTTTTTTTTTCAAATAGATTTTTTATCAAACATAAATAAGCACTTACCTTGTAGCCCAGTAGGGGGATCCAAGTTCCATTGGGGTCCCATCTATCCATCTCCATCCCTCGCTTTTATTGAAGTGATTCCCACCAATCCAAAAGTTGGCTTTTATGTCTGTGAAATGCGTTTTTATTCGAGTGTTATTATTGGAAAGAAATGTACAAGAATGATGCAAGATTTTATGGTACTTAATGATCAGACATGCACAGCATATGGTTGTCCTCAGCCTAAACTACGATAGGCATTAACTCAAAAGGAAAAGATCTGGAAGAATGCAAAATTATTAGTTCAATGGAAGCAAAATGAAAAAAATATTTCATGGAACCGATTAAGGCGATCATCAACCTACAAACTCTGTGGTACTTGCCATGTAGTTGGAGATGCCGAACAAGTCCTGCATATTGGCTCACATTTTGGAAAGTAATCAGATCTCCGCTTATAAGTTTGCAGAATTCTCGCGCCTCAGCCCAGGTCATCTGCGAAATTACAAGGAATGATGACCCATCAGAGTATGTGGTTTAGCTGATGAGTTGAGACAAGATCATATTTTTCAACGACAGTATATTTTGCATTCAGCTAGGTAGATACAACTGATAAAAAGGGATATACAGTAACTCATATACGTGGAAAATGATGGATTTCAGTCATAGATATACGTTGTATGATAATGTTCACAATAACTTGCATCTTTTGGCAGAGAGAATGAGACTTTCGTTTCATGCAGTAGAGATTTTTCAGTATATTCACCTCACCAAAAATTAATATGGCTTCGCAATGCACCTATTAAAGAGAGAGCGCATAGCACGATGCATCCGATGTAGAATTCGGTAGTACTTGCCAAAATTTCAGTTCTGTGTCAGAAATGCCAAAACATAACATAAAAGGGTGTCATTTCCAACAGAGTGCTACATTTCTGTTAATTCACCTGTATTTTGCTGTCCCTTTATAAGGAAACTGGTCATTAGCTTTCATCATTTTGGTATCCACTTCATGGAGGCGCCATCGCTCTTTTGCAGCAGAAAGTTGCAAGATTTTGGAATTGTGAAATAGAAAGCATTATCTATGCTTAAGAAAGTCATCATTACTTGTTATTGAAATATAACCTGTATGGTATTATTACATAATCAGCATCAGAATATTTGAAATTATATATGGTGCTGGACATAAGGTGTAAACTATAATTATGAGCATTGTAAGACAATGTGGAAAGCTTAGTCACAAATATCAGGCGACTATTTGAAAACCCATATCGGCTGCCTTGCCAGATTTAAGATATTTTCACAATTGCATAAAGGTTTGGTCTCCTCTACATGCAGTCAAAGAGTGCCTCTGTTGACTTGTATTTTCACAATAATACACAAGCTATTATTACTATTTTATAATTAAGTCATGGAACATTTACGGTCCGGGAGGATTATATATACCAGGCTAATAATCCTTTTGTCCCATAGCTATACACCGCTTTATAGGAGAAATATGCATTTCTGACTGTATATAGAGAATGATGTTTACAGGAAGAATTCTTCAGTGACTGAACGTATTCAGAAGTACTCAATGCTACAGATACAGATGATAAGAACAAACAGAAATAATGCTTAATAAAAGAGTGAAGTAGAAAAAAGGCAATAGAAAATGCATGTCATAGAAAAATGTATGCAGCACTAGAAGATTGAAGCATGCTAAATTCTACTCAAGCCCTCAGGATACTTACACCTCCAATGTGGAAGATTGAGATACACTGACCACCGACCAAAGTGTACATGGGTGGACAAGATCTATGTCTCAGAGTGTAAGGTAAGAGATCCTGGAATTTTGCTGCTAGTTCATATGATTTATTGAGATTGTCATCTGTGAGAGGGAGAATGAAGAATATGTTGTGTAATAACCATTTTCCATTAAATCGTTAAATTATGACTTTTTCATATTTTGTCAATTTTACTGTATATATATAACATCAATAGAAACTAAGATATGCCATTTTTCCATACGTGCAAGGTCTTCTACTTACTGCCAGGCAAGTTATATGAGATACCCACAGGTTTGGCATTATACCGTTACCTGTGCAGGCATGAGTGTCTGAAAATACTGCTTTTCCAATGACCCTGGTCATCATATGAAGTCCTCTTTCAGCAGGCAGAATTGCCAAGGGCTATACCACGTGAGGTTCTGACTAATAAGTGTTGTACAATCTACCTTGCGTGTGAGTCCTATGTTGTCACACTGGTCTACTTACCTGCAGTTTCTGAAATGATAAAATTATCCAGGTCGTCCAGCTTCCCCCCTTTCAACATCTGAAAATCGTTACAAGATTGTGCGAATTTTTAGAGATTTATGAGATTCATTCACGTTGTATTAAAAAAATGCGGATATCCATGATTGATAGCTGTTATTGGAATTCAAATTGTTAAATTGAATTAACAAACTTATACACTTGCAAAGCAAGTCATGCATAAAAAAATATATTTAATAGTTTGACTATGCAGGATCTGTATTTCTACCATTTGACCTAAGATGCTAACCTCACAGACTCGACGATCCAGTTCACCTTGGCATCTAGGATTCTCTGAAGTGCAGTACTCGTATATCGAGACACATTGAGCTATACCAGAGCGTCTCTGGCACTGAACTTCGTTTTTGCTGCACTGACTGTTTAACCATACCTGAAAAATATGAATGCCTGAACTTATTTTGAAGTTTTGTTAATAATCATATTGCTTGATGGTTAACTTATATGTACTGGCCTCCATTCCTTAGAAATATAAATGAGTGAACTATAGTATTAGTTTAGTTAATAATCATTTTGCCGAATGGTTAATATTATAGTTTCTGTAAATAAAATACCTTTATATACAGCAACCTATATTTTTTTTCAGAATTAGAAGTAAAGAGGCTTTTACAAGACACTTCAGCAAGTAATTGAGAATGAAATTAAAGAACACTTTTTTTTTCTATTTCTGCTGCTTATATACCTTGTCGTTAAAATGAGTATTCAGAAGAGGTAATAATAAAAAAAAGAGTAATCTAATGAATGATTTTCATATAGAATGAGTAAAAGAAAGTGAAAATTACCTCACAAACTTGATTATCTTCGTCGGAGCTATCAGCGCAATCGTTATCTCTGTCACAGACAAAACTGTGCGGGATGCATTCTTCCTCGCTCTTGCACGCAATCTGATTCTCTATGTCACATTCCAGAGAAGTGGCTGAAGGAATTAGAAATTTATTATTATTTTTATTATTATTATTATTATTATTATTATCATTATTATTATTATTATTATTCATTATTATTATTATTATTATTATTATTATTATTATTATTATTATTATTATTATTATTATCCAGGAACAGAAAGTCAGGGCACAGTGACTGCGCCCACGGTGCAGTTGTTTTCACCGATGGTCTGCCATTTCCATAAGTGCATTCATGAAACCACTTTAGTTAGAAGGGGTTAGCAGATGGCAGGCGTTACTACTGCCCCTACTATGTCCATGAAAAAGAAACCACTTACCTCGGCTGCAACACAGCACCAAAAACGCGAAAAATGCAACCCCCATTTTCTTCATTTTGAAGTTACACTCTTTTATAATAAGCACTTCTGAAATTAGAAAAAAGTATTTATATGATTTTTTTTCATGTTGAATTGTAGTAGATCAGCTATTTTCTGGTTCACCACCTACAGTTTGTATGTGTGTGTGTGTGTGTGTGTGTGTGTGTGTGTGTGTGTGTGTGAGAGAGAGAGAGAGAGAGAGAGAGAGAGAGAGAGAGAGAGAGAGAGAGAGAGAGAGAGAGAGAGAGGAGAGTCCTTTCTAGACCAGCTTGTATTATGATTAACCTTTCTACAGTGTTTTGTATGTGATATCTTCGCCAGAACCGCTTAGAAATAAGAAAGAGATTACTGAAAACATCATAAAATGCATTGTATTAAAAGTAAAACTATATATATATATATATATATATATATATATATATATATATATATATATATATATATATATATATATATATATATATTATATATATATATATATATATATATATATATATATATATATATATATATTGAAGCTTTACTTAGTGATTTGAGCAAATAATGTCACTTAAAAAATATATTCGGGGGAAAACATGACGAAAGAAGAACTAATGCAAAGTAAGTGTGTGTGTGTGTGTGTGTGTGTGTGTGTGTGTGATTACCTAATTGTGTTTACGGGAAAGAGCCCAAAGCTCGTATCTTCCCGTCTCCTGATCGGTTCCATTTTATACTTAGTCATAGTTATCATACCTGTCCTTAAAACTATGGATTGAGATAGCATTAACTACCTCCTCGCTTAGCCAATTCCAATTATCAACTACTCTTACACTGAAAAAGTATTTCCTTACATCCTGCAAAGTGAAATGTGTTTGTGTCTGTGTGTGTGTGTGTGTGTGTGTGTGTGTGCGTGTATTAGAATGATGCAATGCGTGGTCAGAATAAACAAATAAAATGTCATCTATTGAAAACCATTCTTCCATTTCTTGCTTCATATGTATAAATGTTTTTGTTGCTACCTGCATTAATGCTTTAATCATCCATGTAGTGGGCTAACCTATGGCACAGCCGCCTGTCGTGATACTACAGCTGAAAGGTCTTTTGGACTTATATAGGGCTTTGTAGGATTGTTTGATGTTAAGTCTTCCTTCAGTTACGCTTCTTTTTCTATGTCTACATCGACACCGAATATTCTTTGTTATTCGTTACACATCTCTTACTATTCCTTCACATCTGACAAGTCACAAGCCTCCCCTTCTGTTTCACTTTATGCTTTCTTCGTGCCCAGGCCCGATGAGGGCAGTTTTATTTATTTTCTTGAGGCGCGTCCCGGTGTCACTATCTTAAAAAAATCCCAAAAGAGATTTACCCAAAGATTACATATATATATATATATATATATATATATATATATATATATATATATATATATATATATATATATATATATAAGCACATTACATATGTGAAAACATGAATAATTTTTTTACCCCGACCGGGACTCGAACCTAGGACTTATGATAACTAAGTCAAGGCACTACCACTACACCACATAGTGGCATTCAGTTAGAATGCGTTCATTCCTAAATATAGCAAATATAAGCTATAAGATTGGATTCCTTTTAACCTTCTGTGGTGTAGTGGTAGCGCCTTGACTTAGTTATCATAAGTCCTAGGTTCGAGTTAATTAATGTCGTTTTCAGAAGCAGGACTTTCTAAAACCTGTCTCTTCTTTTTTAATGTTTTTTTTTTAAGCAAAAGGCCGACAAAGAGAATCACAACTTAAGACATTTTCTTCCTAGTTTCTCATTACAAGAATATGAAGAAAAAAAAATCACAGGTTATTATTGTAATAACTTTTTTTGTACTATAAATAGAGATATAAGATCTTTGGGTTGACCTCGGCGTGCCCTTGAGTATGGCATGACCATTATATACCACAAAAGAGAGAGAAAAATTGTTGGTGAAAAAAATCTCTTCAGTCACACCGTGTATGCCATCATATATTTCAAAATCTAAGAATCTGTATAGATATTTTATGTCACAGGGAGTGGGAGACGTTATATGGACCAGAAGAATTTGATAAATAAAAACGCAGTATATAACTTACCTCAAGAGCGCGGACAATGACTCCCTCACTGGACTGGGTCTGACGTACGACTTAACCATGAAACCTGCTCAAGCTAAGTTAAACTTTGACCATGAACCTTCCAGTCATTCACCTGTCGACTACCCATGTTTGGGCATCATATCTGCAATCTTTTCCTACTTCTCCCAGCCTCTCCCCTCCTGTCCCTTATTACAGGTTCATCTTTACTCCCTATCCAGCTTCTTCCCCTCCTCATCCTCCTCTGGCATCTTCTTCTTCTTCTTCTTTTTCTTCTTCTTCTTCTTCTTCTTCGTCGTCGTCTTCGTCTTCTTCTTCTTCTTCTTCTTCGTCTTCTTCTTCTTCTTCTCCTCGTCGCCGTTGTCCTCCTCCTCCTCTTTATCCTTCAGCAACTTCTTCTCCTTCCTCTTTGTGTTCGTAAAGCAACTAGAAGTTCAATTCGATTACATTATAAATCCCAAAATGAATTTTTCTGGAGATCTGCTTAACAAGTAGGATACGCCTCTTTCCCAGTTGTCTGCTTTCCATCTTTCTGCTTTCCATCAGCAGTCACATCAAGTAATAGTTTAATAAGATTTTCCATCCAGGAAAAACAAACTCAGAACTTAAACATGCCGTGTATGCCAATCGAATTCAATTAATTTCACTTTTAATCACAAAAAAAGGACAATTCTACTTTTAAAAGCTTGAAATATAATGACTTAAGGCACTTCTGTCTAAGCCTCGAGGTGTTCCCATCTAATAGAATTTACTACACCGGTTTTACGTCACGGACTCCCTTTTCAACCGTGGGCTAGGACGGTTGCCTTCTTGCGAAGGAGTTGTTTTTGACAGATGTAATCGTTACCCTGAGTGCATGCCCTTGCTAACCTCAGACCGTGACGGGGCGCTCACGCTACCGCTTGAGCCACGGTTACTATGCAGAATTTACTACACCGTCTATACCCATCTCCCCAGTATTATTTACTCCCGGATCTACCCCAAGTTCCAGCAGTAAATATGTCTTTTTGACCTTCAAGCAGGAGAGAGACTTACAGACTTTGCTCTGTGTGTGTGTGTGTGCGTGCGTTTCTGTCTGTCTGTCTGTCTGTATGTATGTATGTATGTATGTATGTATGTATGTATGAGTACGACACCGAGACGGTCACATTTACCGTCGGGCCTAGGCATCAAGAAAACATCTTATATAAAAATTAGTGTTTTGTTTTATGATTGTGTCACCAGGACGGGCCAAAAAATAAAATAAAATAAAACAGCCCCCACCGAGCCTGGGCACGAAGAATACATTAAGTAAAAAGTAACAGAGATGGAGAGTGTAATGACTTGTCAGATGTGAAGGGATAATAAGAGGTGTGTAGTGAATATCCAAGAATATTCAGTGTTGATGTAGGCATAACAAATACCCGAAACTGAAGGAAGACTTAACATCGAACTGTCCTGAACAGTCCAATTTAAATTTAAAAATCCTTCAGCTGTAGTATCGCAACATGCGGCTGGTGCCATAGGCCAACCTACCACTGTACTCACAAGGAACATATTTAAAAAAGAACACACACACACACGACGGGAAAACATATATTAGGAGCCTATGGGCACCTCTGAAAACAGCCAAATTAGGCACCCCATGAAATCCACGCGCAGGCACTTGACCTCCTGGAACCAGTTCCTTAAAACCTTCCTAGTCGAGTCAAGTACATATTAAGAAAAAATAAATCTAAATAATAGACTTAAAATGCAAAGTCCGCAATATATCGATAAGATCGCATGATTCTTTACTTATTAATAAAAAAGTAATGCATTTATATTACTCTAGGAAGGGTAACAGTAGGACAAAAATAGAAAAATTAAAAGAAAGGTAAGGTTGAGTTTAAAAGAAAAAAAAGTTTCCTTTCAAATTCTGTACTGATGTCATGTTCCGGCATAAGGACAAGGCAAAAATTATAGAATGATTAAAAAAAAAAAAAAAAAAAAAAAAAAAAAAAAAAAATATATATATATATATATATATATATATATATATATATATATATATATATATATATATATATATATATATATATATATATATATATATATATATATATATAGCCTGCAAGCAAAGTCAAAATTCGAAGACAATAATGCTGAGAGAAAAAGCAAAGAGAAAAAATATTTGGTGTTGATGTAGGCATAGGAAAAGAACCGTAAATAAAAGAAGGCTTAACAGCGAGCCGTGCTAGGTATAATAATAATAATAATAATAATAATAATAATAATAATAATAATAATAATAATAATAATAATAATAATGATAATAATAATAATAATAATAATAATAATAATAATAATAATAATAATAATAATAATAATAATAATAACAATACTAATAATGATAATAATAATAATAATAATAATAATAATAATAATAATAATAATAATAATAATAATAATAAACATTTAATATCAATACTTTGGTGCCAAAATTTTTTACACCAAAATATTATACTCGTGTGTGTGTCTGGGTGCATAGTTCACACAACACAATACACACACACATTTCTTTTATATCGCTGGCTCTAGAACTAGAGGTCATAGTTTGAAGCTTCGTAAGAAAACTTCTTTTCAGGATGTAAGGAAGTACTTTTTCAGTGTAAGAGTAGTTGATAATTGGAATTCGCTAAGCGAGGAGGTAGTTAATGCTATCTCAATCCATGGTTTTACGGACAGGTATGATAAGTATCAATAAGCACAAAATAGAACCGATCAGGAGACTGGAAGATACGAGCTTTGGGCTCTTTCCCGTAAGCGCAATTAGGTAATATCACTCTCACACACACACACACATATATATGTTCCGGTTTTACGTCACGGACTCCCTCTTCAACCAAGAGCTAGGACGGTTGCCTTCTTGCGAAGGACTTGTTTTAGCAGATGTAATCGTTTCCCTGAGTGCATGCCCTTTTTAACCTCAGGCAGTGACGCGGCGCGACGCTACCGCTTGAGCCACGGTGACTACTTACACACACACACACACACATATATATATATATATATATATATATATATATATATATATATATATATATATATATATATATATATATATATATATATATATATAACCAATTAAGTACATTACATATGTGAAAACATGAACCATTTCTTACCCCGACCGGGACTCGAACCTAGGACTTATAATTACTAAGTCAAGGCGCTACCAACTACACACCACAGAAGGTTAAAAGGAATCCAACCTTATAGCTCATATCTGCTATACTTAGCAATGAACGCATTCTATCTGAATGCCACTATGTTCATATTACAGATTCCCCAACCTCACTCGTGGCTTCATTTTCGCATTTAATTCAATTCCCAATACACTCAGGGTAACGATTACATCTGCCAAAACAAGTCCTTCGCAAGAAGGCAACCATCCTAGCCCTAAGTAGAAAAAGGAGTTCGTGACGTAAAACCGAATCCATACAAGTGATCATTTGTGTGTTCTTCTCTTTCATCATCTTTCTCTTTATTTTTATATCTAATTTCTTCATGTTAATGTTGTTGATGTTCTTCTTCTTCTATTTCTTCATCTCCTTCAAACCTGATTTTTTTCACCCTTTGTTAATTGATCAATCTGTATGCACCTCACGTATTCTTATTCTATATGACCAGGAAACGGGGAATTTCAGTCTGCTCCTTCTCTTTACAACGTATAAATGAGAATAAATTCTTACCCGGTCAACTGAGGCTTTGAAACGTTCCTCTGTCCAGCTTCACGTTGTCTTGAGGAACTGAAATCAAACTCTTTTCATACCTTCTGCTTTGTAGTTTTATCAGAACATCCTCTCTTACCTCACTTACCCCTTTCCTCAACTTCTCCCACATGCCTTCCCCCATATCCTTCTCGTATCCCCTCCCCTTCATTTCTCCCCATCCTTTATTTCTCCTATCTCCCACCCATTCCTTCTCGTCCCTCCTTCCCATCTTTCCTTTCTCCCTCTTCGTTTTCCTATCCCCTCCTGTTTTTGTATTCAAAATTTTGGACCATCATTATCCTAGCTGGCTATTTGATTTAAAAACAGTCAGGGATATATGGGGAACCAACGCAAGACAGAGCAGTGAGCTCTTTATTCACAGAACAAACACAGAAGCAGGTTCAAAGATGATCACTATCAAAGGGCCAACACTCGGAATAATATTCCAGAGCATCTTAAAAATGCTTCCTCCTTCACAGCTTTCGAAGGCAAACTATATAGTTTTCTTTAGGACAAATAGTTGCTGCTCATTAAGAACTAATTATTCTCATTGTAAGGAAAACAAATATGGAAATGATGCCGATAATAACGATCCTGTATCTAGTGGCATACTTACTACTTTATTATTAACATTGTTGTTAACATTTTTATTACAGCATTATTATTTTCTATGAAAGCTACATTTAATTTAACTATATGTATTACCCTCTTATTTATTAGTTTAATTACATGTCTACTTATAAGTTACTATTAATGTTGAATAACCATTGTACAAAATGGAAATAAATGTTTGTTTGTTTGTTTGTTCCATCTGCCACTTCTTGCTCCGTTCCTTACTGAGTTTGTTCTTCCAATCTTTTTCCCTTTTTAATGATCCCACTCTCCCTTTCCACCTTTTCTCCGTCCTATTTTCCTTCTCCCTCTTATCGTATCCATCTTTATTTCTTCTTTTCTTGTCTCTTCTAAGAGTTTACCGACTCAGGGCTTTATTTACTCATCTCTACCATCAAAACCTGTCCTTCTCCCCCCCCCCATCATATCCCTGCAGATGTCTCCCTCCTATCATACTCCTTCCTCCCCAATACCATTTTCCCCCCAGTTTTCCTTGACCTTGCCCAGATCTATTCCAGTCCCTCTCCCTCTGCTGTCTCATTTCATCCTTTACTATTATTGTTAGTATTATTATTATTATTGATAATAATAATAATAATAATAATAATAATAATAATAATAATAATAATAATAAGTATAGTATTATTATTATTATTTTTTTTTTTTACATCTCGCTGTTTTTATATATTTGCTTTAAATGAGATCTGCGAAGGGAACATTTTTTCTCCTATCCATGCCCTGCTTTCTGGAAAATTTAATCCCACAACTGACCTCTGGCATCATGTTTGTTTGTTTGTATGGTCAATGAACTATACCATCTTTCATATTCGAAACGTCACAACCCTTTCCTTCTTATTCCCATATGGCTCTAGCTAAGAGAATCTGTACGGACCACATAAGGGAAGAGAACTCTCGACCCTCTGCAAGGGAACTCTCTGAGGGATTATCTAAGCATGTAACCTTGAAACTGAAGATTTGTCGAGCTCCTGATGGCAAGACCCTCATTTTGGCCACACTCTTCTCTCTCTCTCTCTCTCTCTCTCTCTCTCTCTCTCTCTCTCTCTCTCTCTCTCTCTCTCTCTCCATAGCCTTGAAGGAAATGCCTAAGCATAGGACCTTGAAAAACTGAAGATAACTCAAACTCGTGATGGAAGGACCCTCACTTGTCCACATGCTTCTCTCTCTCTCTCTCTCTCTCTCTCTCTCTCTCTCTCTCTCTCTCTCTCTCTCTCTCTCTCTCTATATATATATATATATATATATATATATATATATATATATATATATATATATATATATATATATATATATATATATATATATATATATATATATATATATATATATATATATATATATATCGATTGTATTATCCGTGTTTTATAAACAAATCAGCATATGCGTAAGTGTGGGGTAAATGGTTAGATATATTTCAGAGTACTTTATAAATCTTTGTGTGCGTAAACATGAATATGTAACTATATAGATTTGTTCTATTAAGAATACATACATACATACATACATGTAAGGTAATGGGTACATGTGTAAGAAGGCCCAAGCTTGACTACTCGGTGGCTGGAGTACAACTTCAGGAGACAGAAAATGAGAGATCTAGGAGTAAACATACTGGCAGATATGTTTCCAGAAATACATATAAATGCCATAGTAAGGGCAGCATATGCATTCTTATCAAATGTAAGGGTAGCCTTCAGGCACATGGACTAGGAAATGTTCAGAAATATTTATGTAACCTATGTGAGGCCAAAACTCGAATATGCAGCCCCCTTTTGGAATCCGCACTTGAAAAAGCACATAGCTAAGCTTGAAAAAGTTCAAAGACATGCCACGAAACTGGTGCCAGATATACGTAATTTCAGTTACGATGAGAGGCTGAGGGAATTAGACTTACCATCACTCGAAGCTTGAAGATTGAGGGAGGATATGGTGATAGTCTTTAAATTCCTTCATGGTTATGATAGAGTGGATAGGGATCGATATTTTGGTATGGCAGGCTCTAGAACTAGAGGTCATAGTTTGATGCTTCGTAAGAAATCTTCTTTGCAGGATGTAAGGAAATACTTTTTCAGTGTAAGAGTAGTTGATAATTGGAATTGGCTATGCGAGGAGGTAGTTAATGCTATCTCAATCCATAGTTTTAAGGACGGGTATGATAAGTATCACTAAATAGAAAACGGAACCGATCAGGAGACGGGAAGATACGAGCTTTGGGCTCTTTCCCGTAAACACAATTAGGTAATCACATACATACATACATACATACATACATACATACATACATACATCGACATGTCACCATGCATTCAGGCAAGGACACATAAGTCATCAGATAATAGCATAAACAGAAGATAATTATAGTTCGTAATGTTAAGCACTAAACGAAACCACATTCCAAGGCCTCTATTATTTGAAACCATCACCATGGCAATTATCAAAGAAGATGGAAGAACACCACGTGGCTACGGTGCCAGAACCATATCTCCCCCCCCCCCAATCACGCACGCACATACACACACATACACACACAAGTTGACCAAAAGACGGGAGATTTATTCAAGTCTTTGGTTCCACTATTGGTCAGTACCTTCCATAATAATGCCACTTTTTCAACTCCTATTAACATGACGTAGTTTGTGTCAATAGTGGCTTGTTATTTCCACTTACCTCCTCATTAAGCTGCTCGAGATGACAGAGCCTATGAAATATAGACACTACTATACTCCATCAACACCTGAGCAGTGTTATGTAATATCTATTTGAAATGACTGTATCCATTAAGGGCATTGTTTTAGGCAGTGGCTTGCGAGTTCCTTAGGTGTATTCAGTACACCAGCTGAGATGACATGGTCTAGCAGACGACGGAAATTAGTTTTCTCTAATCCAGATTTTACTTCTTATATTTATAATTGAGTTCTTGAAGCAATATAATCCCTCATTCCATAGATGTACTCATGATAGCTAATGAGTTGACAGTGGTTAAGGTATAGGAGACAAGCCCTCTCTTCTTCTATCTCTTTCTTAACAAAGACTTGATGACGTGAACATTTTCACTCTTCCGGCAAGGTGAACCTGTCTTGCATCTAAACCATTAAAGCCACATTGTTTTTCTATTAGTTCATGTATTTATTTATGTAACCCATTACACATCACCTTTTAGTTCATCTATGTATATAACCCATTAAGCCATCTCAACTCTGCGATCGGTACTTGTGGGTATTTAACCCATTAAAGCCTCAGCTTTACAGCTTTCATTCAACTTGCTGTACATTAAAATAATAACACTTAAAAAATCTTATTCCTGTCTCTATGCCACTAATAATCCCAAGTGGGAATATTAATGTCACATTTCGGCTCTAAAATGACATGACATACTAATGTCAAAGACATACAGAGTGTATTTGTAAAATCTGTTTTATATATATTTTCATTGATTATACGCAAAGGACATTGACATCATAAGTGCGAGTATGTACTTACCTAATTGTGTTTACGGGAATGAGCCCAAAGCTCGTATCTTCCCGTCTCCTGATCGGTTCCATTTTATATTTAGTGATACTTATCATACCTGTCCTTAAAACTATGGATTGCGATAGCATTAACTACCTCCTCGCTTAGCGAATTCCAATTATCAACTACTCTTACACTGAAAAAGTATTTCCTTACATGCTGAAAAGAAGTTTTCTTACGAAGCTTCAAACTATGACCTCTAGTTCTAGAGCCAGCCATATCAAAATATCGATCCCTATCCACTCTATCATAACTATGAAGGAATTTAAAGACTGTCACCATATCCCCCCTCAAGCTTCTAGCTTCGAGAGATGGTAAGTCTAATTCCCTCAGACCCTCATCATAACTGAGATTGCGTATTTCTGGCACCAGTTTCGTGGCATGTCTTTGAACTTTTTCAAGCTTAGCTATGTGCTTTTTCAAGTGTGGATTCCAAAAGGGGGCTGCATATTCGAGTTTTGGCCTCACATATGTTACATAAATATTTCTGAACATTTCCCTGTCCTTGTGCCTAAAGGCTACCCTTACATTTGATAAGAATGCATATGCTGCCCTTACAATGCCATTTATATATATTTCTGGAGACAAATCTGCCAGTATGTTACCTCCTAGATCTCTCTCATTTTCTGTCTCTTGAAGTTGTACTCCAGCCACTTAGTCTACTCTTACGACACGCAGGGGAACATGGAGGAAGTATTCTAACCCCCTCCCTCAAGAGCTCATATGTATGTATATGTGTGTACATGTGTGCATGTATGTGTATATGTATATGTATGTGTATATGTATTTATATGTATATATGTATGTATATGTGTATATGTATATGTATGTGCATGTCTATATGTATCAATAATTACTACTTTTGATTCATAACTCTATCTATATACAAAAGCTGTAGTAATGATGATGGTAATAATAATAATAATAATAATAATAATAATAATAATAATAATAATAATAATAATAATAATAGTAATAATAATAATGATAATAATAATAATAATGATAATAATAATAATAATGATGGTAATAATAATCATGATGGTGGTAGCAATGGTTGTGATAATAGTGATAATGGATTAATTGACGTAATTCTCTCTCACGTACATAATTTGAAGGGTGGAGAGGGGGAAAGGCTTTCAGTCTTTCCCTTTCTTTTCCTTCCAAATTTATCCTCCATTATATGGCACTGTGTTTATGTGTATGTATGTATGTATGTTCAGGTTTATATGTGTACGTATATGCAATTAAGTACATGCACTTTCCTCTGCTGTGTTACCCTCAGATGACAATGATGTGTATGAGTATGCATGGATGTGTCTTTATCTGTAGTAAGGACGAATAACTCCTTTTGCTGAAATGAATACCACAAACTCTCTCTCTCTCTCTCTCTCTCTCTCTCTCTCTCTCTCTCTCTCTCTCTCTCTCTCTCTCTCTCTCTCTCTCTCTCTCTCTCTCTCTCTCTCTCTCTCTCTCTCTCTCTCTCTCTCTCTCTCTCTCTCTCTCCTTGATATGTATGGCTATGAAGCCCCAGTGGTGTTTCTATTGCTCATCTAATTAATGCATGCATATATATATATATATATATATATATATATATATATTATATATATATATATATATATGTGTGTGTGTGTGTGTGTGTATGTATGTGTGTATATATATATGTATGTACCTACTTATTATTCTAACCTGAAAATTGTTATTCTATATCTGCTTCAAATTGTCTGCAGTAGTACTGTTGAAAAGTTAAAGAATTTTAATGATAGCACTCAACAAGGGCTATTGAAAATATTGTCACAATGATTACTCTTCAAGTACTCTTCAATTATTACACTATATTTTATTATTAATTACTTGCTATGATATTTTAAATTAATTGCAAATTCTATTAGTATGTTATTTATACATAACCACATAGATTGTAATGTTATCAACTGCAATATGACTGGGAGTGCCCATGTGCACATGTCCCCATGTACAGTTATCTGAATAAATAAATAAAAAAAAAAAAAAGTCAAGCTTGAGCCTTCTTGCACTTGTACCCATACTTATTACCTTACATTTTGAAGCATTGAATTTCATTAGCCACTTTTCTGACCACTCATGCAGACTATTTAGATCCTCCTGAAGTTCTCTACCATTGTTCTCGTTTTTTACTTTCTTTACAATCTTTGCATCATCTGCAAACATATTCATGAATGAATTTACAGACTCTGGTAGGTCATTTACATATACAAGGAACAAAAGTGGCCCTAAAACTGAACCCTGTGGAACTCCACTACTAACTCTTCTCCATTCAGACACTGAGTGTCTTACTCTAACCCTCTGTTCCCTTCCTTCTAAGTAAGTTTTTATCCATTCCAAAACATTTCCACCTATTCCTGCCATTGCTTGCAGCTTCCTAATAAGTCTCCCATGTGGAACAGTGTCAAACGCTTTCTGGAAGTCTAGGAATATGCTATCTGCCCAGCCCTCTCTTTCCTGTAAGATTTGGCTTACCTCATCATAAAATTCTAATAAGTTTGTTACTGTTGATCTAACTTCTCTAAAGCCATGTGTATGCGCGTGTGTGTGTGTGTGTGTGTGTGTGTGTGTGTGTGTGTGTGTGTGTGTAATTACCTGATTGTAATTACCTGATTGTGTTTACGGGAAAGAGCCCAAAGCTCGTATCTTCCCGTCTCCTGATCGGTTCCATTTTATACTTAGTGATACTTATGTGTATGTGTGTGCGAGTGAATTTATATTGATATTTATGTTTTTCAATAAACTTCATCAACTCATAAAATCAGAGAAGTTATGCGAATTTTGACCCTCACTCTCTCCTCGAAAGTAATATTTATATTCCTCTCTTACCCCCATCTTTCTATCCTACCACTCCTCTCTAATACCCATCATCCCATCCTTCCCTCATCATTTCCCCCCATCCCTCTCAGTTCCTTCATTATCCTATCCCTCCATCCCTCTCAGACCCTTGTCCAGTCGTGAATAAGAATATATTCCATGATCTTGGAAATTACATGACAAAATGATGACTATGCTTTTCGTGTCTTCGACATCTGCTGCTATTGTCCTGATTTGCGGTTTTATACACAGTTACACCGACTCACACCTGTAGAAAATGGCCATTAGTATTCAGCGACTTTTAACAGAATAAATAGCTACTGAGGAGGTCATTCTTACCCTTCTTTAATCATGCTACTCATCTAATTAATGTAATTTAAATGAATGAAATATCAGAGATATATCATTCGACAGATTTCCATATGTTTTCCAAAATTTTCGTAAGTCATTTTGGTCAGGAGATATGAAATGCAGTGGGGAAGGGAGTAGACATTAGTTTGAACATTGTTACAGGTAGTGAAATTCCTAAAAGGGCCGACTCGAAGTCGCTTTTGAGCTCTCTATCAAAGTACTCCGATGTTCGAAAACTTCGTCTCTTCATTACTGCTAGTTTCATGTAACCACAATATTGAAACGACCAAAGTCCCTGAAAGGTCGCATCAAAGTCGTTTATCAACTCTTTCAAGGTACTGAAACTTCAGTGGTCGAAGACTTCAGGTCTGTTTATTTGCCAGGTTCACTAAATCAGAATTCTGAAATTATTTAAGTCACTTTTGAGCACCTTTTCAAAGTACTTGGGTGTTCTGAGGCTTCACTTATATTTCATTCCCAGTTTCATTAAACCACATTTCTGAAACGACCGAAGTCCATGCCAATGCTGACTCGAAGTCGTGATGGGTTCTCTTTCGATGTACTTCGATGTCTGAAAAGGTCACTTCACTTTTATTATCATTTTCATTTAGACGCGTTTTTTAAGTGCTCCAAGTCAGTGATAGCGTCGTGAGCGTGTCTTTTGCAGTATATCGTTGTTCGAAGTCAATATTTTTCTTTTATCAGTAGTTGCTTTGCACCACATTTCTAGAAAAAACTATATATATATATATATATATATATATATATATATATATATATATATATATATAATCATTATTATTATTATTATTATTATTATTATTATTATATTATTGTTATTATTATTATTATTATTGATTATTATTATTATTATTATTATTATTATTATTATTATTATTATTACAGTTTCTTCTTATTTACTGATAATTAATACATAATTCTGTATTATTCTTTCCCATTGCATATCCATCATTTAGTGATTCAGTTTGGGGAATTTGAACAGCTTATATATTATGCCTATGGAGGTGCTCGCGTGCTGGTTGCTCATTTGTTTATCACAGTTAATTAAAGCTTTTCCCTCTCTATCTATCTATCTATCTATCTATTTATCTATATATCTATCTATCTATCTATCTATCTATCTATATATATATATATATATATATATATATATATATATATATATATATATATATACATATATATACATATATATATATATATATATATATATATATATATATATATATATATATATATATATATATATAATTTACATACATAAGGAACAAAATAGGATCTCAAACAAATCCCTGCGGAACTCCACTTCTAACTTTTCACCAGTCAGACGATACATATTTCCCTCTGACACCCTGCCACTTCCTTTCATAATTTTCTTCCAGCTCGAAGACATATCCACCCATTATTGCCATTACTCGCAGCTTTTTAGTGAGTCCCTCATCTTGGATTGTATCAAACAAAAGCCTTCTGAAAATCTTAATTTATGCAATCTACTCATCTGTGTCTTTCTTGGAAGATGAGATTTACCTCATAATAAAATTCCCGTAAGTTGGTTAGTGTAGGCCTACTGCTTCTTTGTGTGGCTATATGTGTGTGTAAAGTATATAATGCTTTGCCTTAATTGATTATAAGTTAAACAATATCCTATTTTAAAAGATAGGCACACACACACTTGAAAAAGCACATAGCTAAGCTTGAAAAAGTTCAAAGACATGCCACGAAACTGGTGCAAGAGATACGCAATCTCAGTTATGATGAGAGGCTGAGGTAATTAGACTTACCATCACTCGAAGCTAAAAAATTGAGGGGGGATATGGTGACAGTCTTTAAATTCCCTCATGGTTATGATAGAGTGGATAGGGATCGATATTTTGATATGGCTGACTCTAGAACTAGAGGTCATAGTTTGAAGCTTCGTAAGAAAATTTCTTCGCAGGATGTAAGGAAATACTTTTTCAGTGTAAGAGTAGTTGATAATTGGAATTGGCTAAGCGAGGAGGTAGTTAATGGTATCTCAATCCATAGTTTTAAGGACAGGTATGATAAGTATCACTAAGTATAAAATGGAACCGATGAGGAGACGGGCAGATACGAGCTTTGGGCTCTTTCCCGTAAACACAATTAGGTAAGTACAATTAGGTAAGTACACGCACACACACACACACACACACACACACACACACACACACACACACACACACACACATATATATATATATATATATATATATATATATATATATATATATATATATATATATATATATATATATATATATATATATATATGTATATTCATGAAATACACTTAAACTTTATCATGCTAGTTCTCCTTAGAATAGGATTTTGTGACTTTAACAAGAGACATTGTTATGTCTCTGAGTTTGCTATCCTATTTCTTAATCTGTTTGTATCACCCACTGCAGTTCGTCTTAGAAAACCTTGTTGCAGAGGTTATCTTGCAAGAAATTCTTCTTGCAAGATGGTGTGTAAAGTGATACAAGCATAGCAAAAGAGGAAAGGAACATTTTTCCAAAGTCACATATCCAGTATGGAGAATATTTATGCAAATAACATTTATTCAGGAAAGTCATGTGAACTTTTTCATTCTAGTAATCCTAAAATTAGGACTTTGTGACTTTAACAATTAAGAAATAGAATAATGTACTCAGAGACATAATTTGGTCCCTAATTAAAGTAACAAAATCCTAATCTAAGGAAAATTAACATATATATATATATATATATATATATATATATATATATATATATATATATATATATATATATATAATCAATTATCAACTCGTCTCTGAATTGAGGGAGAATTTACTACACAAACCTAACTAAACCTTGTTTTATGGTTCACTGTTAGTCGCCATTATGTGGGTGGACAGACACAGACTGCAGGAAACTCTTCCTAACGCCAAGCCGGATCTGTCATCTTCTAAGTCGAGTATTCTAATCACGCCGTACGTCGGTCTTAACTGACCAAACTTAATGAATTGCAAGAAATGCTTTCCTAATTGCGATGTGTGGAAAAATAAACATTTATCTTAATAGATAATCACTGTTCACAATAAGGAAAGAGGGAAATAGTAATAATTGCAATCAACTCATTCTGTTAATGAAAGAAATCGGTTATCCTAATAGTTACCCATCAAATACCGTTTTCTCTTTACTGAGTGATTAGAACGTTTTCTATAATGATGTTTGGTTAGTAATTTATATATTTTTAAAATTAATGAAGACATCATCTACTATTACTACTACTACTACTACTACTGCTGCTGTTGCTACTACTACTACTACTACTACTACTACTACTAATAATAATAATAATAATAATAATAATGATGATGATGATGATGGTGTTGTGGTTGTTGTTGTTGTTGCTAATAATAATAATAATAATAATAATAATAATAATAATAATAATAATAATAGTAATAATAATAATATGCTGCTGCTACTGCCGCTGCTGCTGCCGCTGTTGTTGTTGTTGTTGTTGTTGTTGTTGTTGTTGTTGTTGTTATTATTATTATTATTATTATTATTATTATTATTATTATTATTATTATTATTATTATTATTATTATTATTATTATATTGATTTCAATCAAGATAAACGCCAAATGTTCGTTTTGTGAGAACTCGAAATGCATTTTGATTAAAGAAAACCTTTACCGTGTTAACTGCATATTGTTAATACATCAACAGTGATACCAAATGGTACTTCAAACTGTCATCTGGCAACACTGTTTTGATGACCAAGAACTCCTATCCAAAATGGAGCTTGTGGAGTGAACTCTTGTCAAAACTGATAGGAAATATTCTCGTGAATAGGAATGAATATTTAGAAACGAGTAAGAAATTCTTAATATTGTGAAAAGTTTATGTATACGAGGCCATTCCTGTGAAATTTCTAGTACCAGTTTGATTGAATTTTAGACAATTAACTTTGGTTTTGGGAGTGCTTCTGTTCGAGACTAAAATGACGTTTTATGAGCTTATCAAGCTTAACTGTCTTATAATTTTTTCATCAATACAACATTTAGTGAATTTGAAGTGTAAAACCGTTTAACTTCGTTTAATGTTTACTAGTTATTGTTGAGTATATAAACGGGTTCTTTTCTTTCAATTATTATGTTCTACTGCATTGCAGGTATACTAGTTTGGTAAGGTGTTGAGTAAAGCTTGGGAACTGTACCAGGTGTTCCAGTCTCATTACAAGTATTTTTGAGTAGATGGAAGTTGGAAAACCCTTTTTAATTTATTTCTGATGAAAACGATAGCCCATACAAGAAAAATCACTAATATCCAACGACAACTTAGCCAAATCAAACTACGCCTTTCAATTTCACTAGAAAATAATGTAAAAGACAACAAAATCTCCTGTGCTTGACGTAACCTTATGGCCCCTAACCTAGTCATATGCTAACAGTAACTCTAACCTACACGTGTATCTCTGGTTGTATGTTGGTGTATTGTCATGGTTTTCTTGACTTACAAATAGAAGAATACTGGAAGCAGATGGTATTTTTTTCATCCCTCGAAATGGAGCTGCTACTCACTAATCAAATGGAAGGGTATTTTCATGTGATCATGCCAGTCCTTTCCCATGTGAAGAACAAGGTCATGAAATTTTAGTTTTTCACCCTTTTACGTATTAAGTGGTTCTGCTTCT
>JAXCGZ010022824.1:25000-77500 GCA_037179515.1 Halocaridina rubra | reverse complement strand
GCTTAACTGCCTATGAACAGTTGATATATACATTTGTGCAGGTGTGGAAGCCTAACCTAGTTGTTGTGTACACTAGAATAGAAATGCCAGGTGTATTTATATATTTTCAAAGCTTATTCTACCATTAAGATTTTTTTTTTTCAAAATAGATCTTTTATCAAACATAAATAAGCACTTACCTTGTAGCCCAGTAGGGGGATCCAAGTTCCATTGGGGTCCCATCTATCCATCTCCATCCCTCGCTTTTATTGAAGTGATTCCCACCAATCCAAAAGTAGGCTTTTATGTCTGTGAAATGCGTTTTTATTCGAGTGTTATTATTAGAAAGAAAATGTACAAGAATGATGCAAGATTTTATGGTACTTAATGATCAGACATGCACAGCATATGGTTGTCCTCAGCCTAAACTACGATAGGTATTAACTCAAAAGGAAAAGATCTGGAAGAATGCATAATTATTAGTTCAATGGAAGCAAAATGAAAAAAATATTTCATGGAACCGATTAAGGCGATCATCAACCTACAAACTCTGTGGTACTTGCCATGTAGTTGGAGATGCCGAACAAGTCCTGCATATTGGCTCACATTTTGGAAAGTAATCAGATCTCCACTTATAATTTTGCAGAATTCTCGCGCCTCAGCCCAGGTCATCTGCGAAATTACAAGGAATGACGACCCATCAGAGTATGTGGTTTTCCTGATGAGTTGCGACAAAATCATATTTTTCAACGACAGTATATTTTGCATTCAGCTAGCTAGATACAACTGATAAAAAGGGATGTAACTCATATAAGTGGAAAATGATGGATTTCAATCATAGATATACGTTGTACGATAATGTTCACAATAACTTGCATCTTTTGGCAGAGAGGATGAGACTTTCGTTTCATGCAGTAGAGATTTTTCAGTATATTCACCTCACCAAAAATTAATATGTCTTCGCAATGCACCTATTAAAGAGAGAGCGCATAGCACGATGCATCTGATGTAGAATTCGGTAGTATTTGCTATATTTTCAGTTCTGTGTCAGAAATGCCAAAACATAACATAATAGGGCGTCATTTCCAACAGAGTGCTACATTTCTGTTAATTCACCTGTATTTTGTTGTCCCTTTATAAGGAAACTGGTCATTAGCTTTCATCATTTCGGTATCCACTTCATAGAGGCGCCATCTCTCTTTTGCAGCAGGAAGTTGCCAGATTTTGGAATTGTGAATTAGAAAGCATTATCTATGCTTAAGAAAGTCATCATTACTTGTTATTGAAATATATTCCGTATAGTAGGATTATTACATAATCAGCATCAAAATACTGTATTTTAAATTATATATGGTGCTGGACATAAGGTGTAAACTATAATTATGAGCATTGTAAGACAATGTGGAAAGCTTAGTCACAAATATCAGGCGACGTTTGAAAACCCATATCGGCTGCCTTGCCAGACTTAAGATATTTTCACTATTGCATAAAGATTTGGTCTCCTCTACATGTAGCCAAAGAGTGCCTCTGTTGACTTATATTTTCACAATAATACACAAGCTATTATTGCTATTTTATAATTAAGTCATGGAGCATTGATTCCTTTATGATTTTCGTTGATGGATCTTTTAGTTATAAGCTTAATTATTTATGGTCCGGGAGGATTATATATACCAGGCTAATAATCCTTTTGTCCCATAGCTATACACTGCTTTATAGGAGAAATATGCATTTCTGACTGCATATAGACACTGATGTTTACAGGAAGAATTCTTCATTGACTGAGCGTATTCATAAGTACTCAAGTGCTACAGATACGGATAATAAGAACAAACAGAAATAATGCTTAGTAAAAGAGTAAAGTAGAAAAAAGGCAATGGAAAATGCATGTCATAGAAAAATGTACGCAGCACTAGAATATTGAAGCATGCTAAATTCTACCCAAGCCCTCAGGATACTTACACCTCCAATGTGGAAAATTGAGATACACTGACCACCGACCAAAGTGTACATGGGTGGACAAGATCTATGTCTCAGAGTGTAAGGTAAGAGATCCTGGAATTTTGCTGCTAGTTCATATGATTTATTGAGATTGTCATCTGTGAGAGGGAGAATGAAGAACATGTTGTGTAATAACCATTTTCCATTAAAACGTTAAATTATGACTTTTTCATATTTTGTCAATTTTACTGTATATATATAACATCAATAGAAACTAGGATATGCCATTTTTCCATACGTGCAAGGTCTTCTAGTTACTGCCAGGCAAGTTATATGAGATACCCACAGGTTGGGCATTATACCGTTACCTGTGCATGCATGAGTGTCTGAAAATACTGCTTCTCCAATGACCCTGGTCATCATATTAAGTCCTCTTTCAGCAGGCAGAATTGCCAAGGGCTATACCACGTGAGGTTCTGACTAATAAGTGTTGTACAATCTACCTTTCGTGTGAGTCCTATGGTGTCACACTGGTCTACTTACCTGCAGTTTCTGAAATGACGAAATTATCCAGGTCGTCCAGCTTCCCCCCTTTCAACATCTGAAAATCATTACAAGATTGTGCGAATTTTTTGAGATTTATGAGATTCACTCATGTTGTATTAAAAAAATGCGGATATCCATGATTGATAGCTGTTATTGGAATTCAAGTTGTTAAATTGAATTAACAAACTTATACACTTGCAAAGCAAGTCATGCATAAAAAAAATATATTTACTAGTTTGACTATGCGGGATCTGTATTACTACCATTTGACCTAAGATGCTAACCTCACAGACTCGACGATCCAGTTCACCTTGGCATCTAGGATTCTCTGAAGTGCAGTACTCGTTTATCGAGATACATTCAGCTTTACCAGAGCCTCTCTGGCACTGAACTTCGTTTTTGCTGCACTGACTGTTTAACCATGTCTGAAAAATATGAATGCCCGACCTTATTTTGAAGTTTTGTTAATAATCATATTGCTTCATGGTTAACTTATATGTACTGGCCTCCATTCCTTAGAAATATAAATGAGTGAACTATAGTTTTAGTTTAGTTAACAATCATTTTGCCGAATGGTTAATATTATAGTTTCTGTAAATAAAATACCTTTATATACAGCAGCATATAATTTTTTTCTTTCTTTCAGAATTAGAAGTAAAGAGGCTTTTACAAGACACTTCAGCTAGTAATTGAGAATGAAATTCAGTTACACTATTTTTTCTATTTCTGCTTCTTATATGCCTTGTCGTTAAAATGAGTATTCAGAAGAGGTAATAGTAAAAACAAATGAGTAAACTAATGAATGATTTTGATATAGAATGAGTAAAAGAAAGTGAAAATTACCTCACAAAGTTGATTATCTTCGTCGGATCTATCAGGGCAATCGTAACCTCTGTCACAGACAAAAAAGCGCGGGATGCGTGTTTCATCGTGGTTGCATTCGATCCAATCCTCTATGAAGCTTTCCAGAGAAGTGGCTGAAGGAATTAGAAATTTATTATTATTATTATTTTTATTATTATTCATATTATTCATATTATTATTATTATTATTATTATTATTATTATTATTATTAGTTTTATTATTATTATTATTATTATTGTTATTATTATTATTATTGTTATTATTATTATTATTATTATTATTATTATTATTATTATCCAGGAGCAGAGAGTTAGGACACGGTGACTGCGCCCACGGCGCTGTTGTTTTCACCGATGGTCTGCCATTTCTATAAGTGCATTAATGAAGCCGCTTTAGTTAGAAGGGGTTAGCAGATGGCAGGCGTTACTACTGCCCCTACTACGTAAAAAAAAAAAATAAATAAATAAATAAATAAATAAAAAAAAAAACACCACCACCTACTTCGGCTGCAAAACAGCACCAAAAACGCGAAAAATGCAACCCCCATTTTCTTCATTTTGAAGTTACACTCTTTTATAATAAGCACTTCTGAAATTAGATCAAGTATTGATATGATTTTTTTTTTATGTTGAATTGTAGTAGGTCAGCTATTTTCTGGTTCACCACCTACAGTTTGTATGTGTAGTGTGTGTGTGTGTGTGTGTGTGTGTGGGAGAGAGAGAGAGAGAGAGAGAGAGAGAGAGAGAGAGAGAGAGAGAGAGAGAGAGAGAGAGAGAGAGAGAGAGAGAGAGAGAGTCCTTTCTACACCAGCTTATATTATGATTAACCTTCCTACAGCGTTTAGTATGTATTATCTTCGCCAGAACCGCTTAGAAATAAGAAAGAGATTACTGAAAACATCATAAAATGCATTGTATTGAAAGTAAAACTATATATATTGAAGCTTTACTTAGAGTTGTGAGCAAATAATGTGTTAATTAAAAAAAATATTTGGAAGAAAACTTGACGAAAGAAGAACTAATGCAAAGTAAGTGTGTGTGTGTGTGTTTGTGTCTGTGTGTGTGTCTGTGTGTGTGTGTGCGTGTATTAGAATGATGCAATGCGTGGTCAGAATAAACAAATAAAATTTCACCTATTGAAAACCATTCTTCCATTTCTTGCTTCATATGTATAAAATTCACACCACTTCTATGACTATATGTGTTGTAGCTGACCTTTTTCAGTGTTACTATTAATCTTTTTTCGAATAGGGATGGAGAGACAAGTTGGAGCTGGGGAATTAGTGCCCTGATGTGGGCGTAAACTCGGGTGTCACTTCCTGAGTCAAGAGCTCTAACCATTGTTCTACTGGTGCATTTTGACACCATTTTTCTTAGCTTTATTCAGTGATCTGTAAATGAAATTTTATGATCTTGACTGCTCACCACAAGGCCACTGATGCAAATGAAATCAATAGTGTGGATAAAAATCTGTTGTATAATTCTCTAATTTCTCCCCAATAAGTGTGTAAGCACTACTGATCCAAATAATTAAAATCATCTTTAATAATTACATAGTATACCATGTAGAGCAAGTCAGTGTCCATCATTCCTTACCTTTTAAATTTTTTATGTCAACATAGACGAGGTCATACTTATATTTTTGTCAAATAAAAGTTGACCTTAGAAAGTACTTACCTAATATAGAAATAAGACTGGTCATTGGTGACACTGTACGTTTAGATGTCTTATGCTGGTTTATATATATATATATATATATATATATATATATATATATATATATATATATATATATATATATATATATATATATATATATATATATATATATATATATATATATATATATATATATATATATATATATATATATATATATATATATATATATATATATAGATGGCAGATGCGTCCAAGAGGGAAGCAACTTAACCTCTATCCATTCAAGAATGGAAATGGACCTCATTGTTCAAGCAGCTCATAATATACATGATCCAATATGGATTGGCCTTTTGCAAACTGAGGATGGTAATTGCTGTGTGTGGCATATTTGCTCAGCATGTAGTAGGTTGGCCTATGGCACCAGCCGCCCGTTGCGATACTACAGCTGAAGGATTTTTAAACTTTAATAGGACTGTCCAGGACAGTTCGATGTTAAGTCTCACCTTCAGTTACCGTTCATATTTTATGCCTACATCAACACGGAATATTCTTGGATATTCATTACACATCTCCTATTATCCCTTCATGTCTGACAAGTCATTACACTCTTAATCTCTGTTTCTCTTTACTTTATGTATTCTTCGTGCCCAGGGCTGATGAGGGCTGTTTTATTTTATTATTTTTGTTTGGCCCGTCCTGGTGTCACAATCATAAAAAAAAAAAAAAGCCTGTCGCGATACTACAGCTGAAGGGTCTTTTGGACTTATATAGGGCTTCTTTTTCTATGCTTACATCAACACCGAATATTCTTTGTTATTCGTTACACATCTCTTATTATTCCTTCACATCTAACAAGTCACAACCCTTCCCTTCTGTTTCACTTTATGCTTTCTTCGTGCCCAGGCCCGATGAGGACAATTTTATTTATTTTCTTGGGGCTCGTCCTGGTGTCACTATCTTAAAAAAATTCCAAAAGAGATTTACCCAAAGATTATATATATATATATCTATATATATATATATATATATATATATATATATATGATTATATATATATATATATATATATATATATATATATATATATAGATATATATATATATATATATATATATATATAGAGAGAGAGAGAGAGAGAGAGAGAGAGAGAGAGAGAGAGAGAGAGAATGAATATTATATATATATATATATATATATATATATATATATATATATATATATATATATATATATATATATATATATATATATATATATATATATATATATCACACACAGAGAGAGAGAGAGAGAGAGAACGCGTTAATTAATGTCGTGTTCATAAGCAGGACTATCTAAAACCTGTCTCTTTTTTTTTATGATTTTATTTTTAAGCACAAGGCAGACGAAGCCTCTCTCTTCCCATCTGTGAAAGTGAGTGAGTGTGGAAGAGGAGAGAGGAAGGGCAAGTGGTGGAATATACGATATGAGAAAACGAAAATAAGAGTTAGGATTTTAAGAGGCGCAGTTATTGACTTAGCAATGCATATTTTGAAACTTCATATACATTCATGAACTACACACACATACACGTATGTGTGTGTGTGTGCTGAGAATCACAACATAAGACATTTCCTTCCTAGTTTCACATCACAAGAATATAAAAAAAAATCACAGGTTATTATTGTAATAACTTGTTTTGTACTATTACTAGAGATGTTCAAATCTGTGTGTTGGCCTCGGCGTGCCCTTGAGTATGGCATGACCATTATATACCACAAAAGAGAGAGAGAAATTGTTGGTGAAAAAAATCTCTTTAATCACACCGTGTATGCTATTATATATTTCAAAATCTAAGAATCTGTATAGATATTTTATGTCACAGTGAGTGGGAGACGTTATATGGACCCGAAGAATTTGATAAATATAAGCGCAGTATATAACTTGCCTCAAGAGCGTGGACAATGACTCCCTCACTGGACTGGGTCTGACGTACGACTTAACATGAAACCTGCTCAAGCTAAGTTAAACTTTGACCATGAACCTTCCAGTCATTCACCCGTCGACTACCCATGTTTGGGCATCATATCTGCAATCTTTTCCTACTTCTCCCAGCCTCTCCCCTCCTGTCCCTTAGTACAGGTTCCTTTTTACTCGCTATCCAGCTTCTTCTTCTCCTCATCCTCCTCTGGCATCTTCTACTTCCTTTTCTTCTTCTCCTCCTACTCTAGCGTCTTCTTCTTCTTCTTCTCTTCGCCGCTGTCCTCCTCCTCCTCTTTATCCTTCGGCGACTTCTTCTCCTTCCTCTTTGTGTTCGTAAAGCAACTAGAAGTTCAATTCGATCCCAAAATGAATTTTTCTGGAGATCTGCTTAACAAGTAGGATACGCCTCTTTCCCAGCTTTCTGCTTTCCATCTTTCTGCTTTCCATCAGAAATCACATCAAGTAATAGTTTAATAAGATTTTCCATCCTGGAAAAACAAAAGTCAGAACTTAAACATGCCATGTATGCCAATCGAATTCAACTAATTTCACTTTTAATCATAAAAAAGAAAATAGGACAATTCTACTTTTAAAAGCTTGAAATATAATGACTTAGGGCGCTTGTGTCTAAGCCTCGAGGCGTTCCCATCTTACAGAATTTACTACACCGGTTTTACGTCACGGACTCCCTTTTCAACCAAGGGCTAGGAAGGTTGCCTTCTTGCGAAGGAGTTGTTTTTGACAGATGTAATCGTTACCCTGAGTGCATGCCCTTGCTAACCTCAGACCGCGACGGGGCGCGAACCCTCGACCTGACGCCTCAGAGTCGCGGACGCTACCGCTTGAGCCAAGGTTACTATGCAGAATTTACTACACCGTCTATACCCATCTCCCCATTATTAATTATTCTGGGATCGTCCCCAAGTTCCAGCAGTAAATATGTCTTTTTGACCTTCAAGCAGGAGAGAGAACATATAAAAAAAATAAATTCCTAACCTGTTCACTTACAGATTTTGCTGCGTGTGTGTGTGTGTGTGTGTGTGTGTGTGTGTGTGTGTGTGTGTGTGTGTGTGTGTGCGTTTCTGTCTGTCTGTCTGTATGTATGAGTACGACACCGAGACGGTCACATTTACCGTCGGGCCTAGGCACCAAGAAAACATCTTATATAAAAAATTAGTTTTTTTTTATGGTTGTGACACCAGGACGGGCCAAAAAATAAAATAAAATAAAACAGCCCCCACCGAGCCTGGGCACGAAGAATACATTAAGTAAAATGTAACAGAGATGGAGAGTGTAATGACTTGTCAGATGTGAAGGGATAATAAGAGGTGTGTAATGAATATCCAAGAATATTCAGTGTTGATGTAGGCATAACAAATAACCGAAACTGAAGGAAGACTTAACATCGAACTGTCCTGAACAGTCCAATTCAAGTTTAAAAATCCTTCAGCTGTAGTATCGCAACGGGCGACTGGTGCCATGGGCCAACCTACTACTGGTAAGATATTTAAGTTACAATTACCCTCACATACATACTACTGTACTCACAAGGAACATATTTAAGAAAAAAAAACACGACGGGAATACATATATTAGGAGCCTATGGACACCTCTGAAAACAGCCAAATTAGGCACCCCATGAAATCCACGCGCAGGCACTTGACCTCCTGGAACCAGTTCCTTAAAACCTTCCTAGTCGAGTCAAGTACATATTAAGAAAAAATAAAAATCTAAATAATAGACTTAAAATGCAATATATCGATATGATCGCATGATTCTTTACTTATTAATAAACACTTAATGCATTTATATTACCCTAGGAAGGGTAACAGTAGGACAAAAATAGAAAAATTAAAAGAAAAGTAAGTTTAAGTTTAAAAGAAAAAAAAAGTTTCCTTTCAAATTCTGCACTGATGTCATGTTCCGGCTTAAGGACAAGGCAAAAATTATAGGGAAAAAAAAATAAAAAATAAATAAATAAATATATATATATATATATATATATATATATATATATATATATATATATATATATATATATATATATATATAACTCTCGTCACTCTGTTATGACACTGGTCACTCGTATGCATGACACTCGTCACTCTGATCCATGACACTCGTCACTTGCACGCATGACAGTCGTTACACTTATACATGACACTCGTCACTCGTATGCATGACACTCGTCACTCGTATGCATGACACTCGTCACTCTTATACATGACACTCGTCACTCTTATGCATGACACTCATCACTGTTATGCATGACACTCGTCACTTATGCATGACACTCGTCACTCTTATGCATGACACTCCTCACTCTTATGCATGACACTCGTCACTCTTATACATGTCACTCGCCACTCTTATACATGACACTCGTCACTTATACATGACACTCGCCACTCTTATACATGACGCTCCTCGCTCTTATACATGACACTCGTCACTCTTATGCATTACACTCCTCACTCTTATGCATGACACTTGTCACTCGTACGCATGACACTCGTCACTCTTATGCATGACGCTCGTCACTTATACATGACACTCGTCACTGGTATGCATGACTCTCGTCACTCGTATGCATGAAACCCGTCACTCGTATGCATGAAACCCGTCACTCGTATGCATGTCACTCGTCACTCGTATGCATGACACTCGTCACTCTTCTACATGACGCTCGTCACTCGTATGCATGTCACTCGTCGTTCGTATGCATGACACTCGTCACTCTTATACAGGACACTCGTCACTCTTATACAGGACACTCGTCACTCTGATACATGGCACTCATCACTCTGATACATGACACTCGTCACTCTGATACATGACACTCGTCACTCGTATACATGACACTCGTCACTCGTATACATGACACTCGTCACTCTTATATATGTCACTCGTCACTCTTATACATGACACTCGTCACTCTTATGCATGACACTTGTCACTTTTATACATGACATTCCAATCACTGCCATATAGAAAGCGGCATTGCAGGTCAAGACCTATTTAGATATTTGTTGTAATTGGATAACGGGGTCTCTTCTTTATAATACCTGTAAAGTTGTCCTTCAGACATTAGGCATCAATGCAAATGATCAAAGGTAAAATAGTCTTGTGCAATGTAACTGTTCCGGTTTTACGTCAAGGGCCCCCTTTTCTTTCAAGGGCTAGGACAATTGCCTTCTTGCGAAGGACTTGTTTTGGCAGATGTAATCGTTACCCTGAGTGCATGCCCTTGCTAACCTCAGACCGTGGTAGTCTTGTGCAATGTAACTGTTCCGGTTTTACGTCAAGGGCTCCCTTTTCTTTCAAGGGCTAGGACGATTGCCTTCTTGCGAAGGACTTGTTTTGGCAGATGTAATCGTTACCCTGAGTGCATGCCCTTGCTAACCTCATACCGTGCTAGTGTTGTACAATGTAACTGCTAGTGCTAAAGAATATATATTGCAGAGGAGTAAGCCATACTCGCCATAGAAGGAACAATTCAAAATTATTTGTAAAAACATTTTTTTTGTTTTTGTTTTGTTTATGAATGTGACACCAGAACGGGCCTAAAAGTAATAAAATAATAGAGCCCTCATCAGGTCTGGGCACGAAGAATGCATAAAATAGAGAAACAGAAATGGAGAGTGCCATGACTCGTCAGATGTGATGGGATAATATGAGGTGTGTAACGAATATCCAAGAATATTCAGTGTTGATGTAGGCATAGAATAAGAACAGTACTTGGTTTAATGGATTTTGCTTAAGACAGTTCTTGTCGATAACGCTAAATGAACGCAGACAGTTCATGCATCGTCAAATCCAATCCTCATGTCTTTTTTTTTTTTTTTTAAGCGTCGATGTTTTAATTTCGATAAATTCTAATTTATTTTTATATTTCTCACCTTTCTCGCCATACGCCTGAGTAGATAGTTCTCTATCTGTCAGTTGGCTGACCATGTTTGGTCAGCCATGCGTTGCTTGAGCAAAGAGGTTTTCTTCTAGTGTCTTGCTAGGACTATCCTGGAAACCCTCCGCATTTATCGGGGCTTGGGACCGGAACTGAGCTAAGCTGGCCTGGTTAAACCAGTGGCTGGGTTTATTTTTACATAAGGTAAAGCAAATTTGATCTGGTTCACCTTTTGACATTAAAGATTTGATTTTCAAATTAATATTGGTAAGATGCATTATAAATTAAATATTTAAGTAAAAGAACTTTGATCTGGTTTCCGATTTTTTTTTCCAGGGCTTGGAAATTGACTCGTTGCATTTCTTCAAGAAAAACTGCATATAATCCAAAATACAGAAACCCTTCTCTTCTTGCCTCAACTATTAAGGCAAGTACAATTTTCGGATTTTTACTTTATTGGAATCTCTTGAAATTCCTTAAGCCAATTATCGATCAGTTTGCTGGGAAGTATTTTATTTTTATTTTTTTTAATTGTTAGGCTTGGATCGCTTTCACACCAAAGTGGCACGTCGCACGTGGCATGCCACGTGACACGCTAGTTAAAAACGAACATCTGGAAATATATGAAACCTTTCACATAGAAGTGGAGTGACACGTCCCATGTGCCACGTGCGACTTGCGTCACAAGTCGCACGTGGCACATGGGACGTGTCACGCCACTTCTGTGTGAAAGGTTTCATATATTTCCGGAAGTTCGTTTTCAAATGGCATGCTACGTGGCATGCCACGTGCGACGCGGCACTTTGGTGTGGAAGCGGCCTTAAAGGCAGCAACACGTTGCAACTTATCATTGGAGAATATCTGTCTACAAATCTCGCTTGAAAAAATGTTCGCAAATGGTTCATGGCACTGTGGATAATTTCTCATGATTTATTTTATTACTAAACTTAATATTTTTATTAAAATTATTGTTGCAACTTAGTAGAATTTGGAAGCCAATGTCAACTTCCTTTTTAGAGATAGACCTAAATTAAATTTCTCGAGATAAACCTATGTAAATTTCTCATGAGATAAACCTATGTAAATTAATCTTGGGATAAACCTATGTAAATTAATCTTGAGATAAACCTATGTAAACTAATCTTGAGATAAACCTATGTATATTAATCTTGAGATATACCTATGTAAATTAATCTTGAGATAAACCTATGTAAATTAATCTTGAGATAAACCTATGTAAATTAATTTTGGGATGATCTTATGTAAATCAATCTTGAGATAAATCTGTATAAATTGATCTTGAAATAAACCTATTCAAGAGACTCTTGAGAACTTTTTCTTCAATTTCTCATTTGAGATTAATTATGCTCCAATTTTTCATTAAATGAATCTTTTAATTTAGACTTTTCATATAAATTTAATTTAATTTCGTCTTTAGAGAAACATCCAATTTAATTAAATGAACTTTTTAACTTTGACTTGATATAAATTCAATTTAATTTTGTCTGTAGAGAAAAATCCAATTTAATTAAATGAACTTTTTAACTTTGACTTGATATAAATTCAATTTAATTTTGTCTTTAGAGAAAAAACCAATTTGATTAAGTAAACCTTTTAATTAAGACTTTTGATAAAAATTTCATCTAATTTAGTCTTTAGAGAAAAATTAAATTTAATTAAATGAACCTTTTTATTTAGACTTTTGATATAAATTTAATTTAATTTCGTCTTTAGAGAAAAATCCAATTTAATTAAATGAACCTTTTAATTTTGACTTTTTATATAAATTCAATTTAATTTCGTCTTTAGGGAAAAATCCAATTTAATTAAATGAACCTTTTAATTTTGACTTTTGATATAAATTTGATTTAATTTTGTCTTTAGAGAAAAATCCAATTTAATTAAATGAACCTTTTAACTTTGACTTGATATAAATTCAATTTAATTTTGTCTTTAGAGAAAAATCCAGTTTAATTAAATGAACCTTTTAATTTAGACTTTTGATATAAATTTAATTTAATTTTGTCTGTAGAGAAAAATCCAATTAAATGAAACTTTTAAATTAGACTTTTGATATAAATATAATTTCATTTTGTCTTTAGAGAAAAATCCAATTTAATCAAATGAACATTTTAATTTAGACTTTTGACAAAAATCCAATTTAATTTGTCTGTTTGAGATAGCCTTCAATTTCTCACTTGGAGATGGCAATAATAGCCTGAACTAAAACCATATTAATTGCTTTTGAGGAAACCATTTCTCCTATTTGAGATTTGATACGAGAAGATTAATATCTTTTAAGGAGACCATTAGTGTCATTTGAGATTTGAATTCTATTAAGTTTAATTCTCGTTTGAGATTCATCTATGTTAGTTTTATCTCGAGATAAATGTTTGTTCTCCCATGAGATAACTTTTGATTTACCCTTAAGAGAAATTGACTTATGAGATGTGTATAAATCTCTTTGAGATACATGTTTTAGTTCTGTCAAGATTCATATTTGTTTCCCTGTGAGACCACTTTTAATTTATCTTTGAGTGAATGTGCTCTTTTGAGAGTAAATTGGTTTAAATTACCTCTATAGATCATTTATTTTCCTTTGAGAATTTTTTTCACTTTGAGAATTTGTTTTTCCTTTGAGAGTTTTTTCCTGTGAATTTTTTTTCTTTGAGAATTTTGCTCCTTTAGTGATTTGAGATAATGTTTAAATTTTTTTGAGATGATTTTAATTCTCATGCTATATTTTTAATTTTACTTCGATGTAGTATTTGTTCTTTTAAAGGGTTATTTCGAATCGCTTTTGTGAAGGTTATTTCAATCCTACTTTGCGGGGTTTTACTTAACCTCTGAGATAATGTTTTAGTTTTTTGAGATAGTGTTTTAGTTCTTTGAGATAGTGTTTTAGTTCTTTGAGATAATGTTTTAGTTCTCCTTTGAGATAATGTTTGTTCTCCTCTGAGGGAAATGTTTTAGTATTTTGAGAGAAATGTTTTAGTTCTCGTTTGAGAGAAATGTTTTAGTTCTCTCGTTTGAGAGAAATGTTTTAGTTCTCTCGTTTGAGAGAAATGTTTTAGTTCTCGTTTGAGAGAAATGTTTTAGTCCTTTGAGAGAATGTTTTAGTTTTCGTTTGAGATAAATGTTTTAGTTCTTTTGAGAGAAATGTTTTAGTTCTCGCTTGAAAGAAATGTTTTAGTTCTCGTTTGAGAGAAATGTTTTAGTTCTCGTTTGAGAGAAATGTTTTAGTTCTCGTTTGAGAGAAATGTTTTAGTTCTCGCTTGAAAGAAATGTTTTAGTTCTCGTTTTAGAGAATGCTTTAGTTTTCCTTTGAGATAAATGTTTTAGTTCTCCTTTGAGAGAAATGTTTTAGTTCTCCTTTGAGATAAATGTTTTAGTTCTCCTTTGAGAGAAATGTTTTAGTTCTCCTTTGAGATAAATATTTTAGTTCTCCTTTGAGATAAATATTTTAGTTCCCATTTGATATGGATGTTTTAGTTCTCATTTGATATAGGATTGTTTTAGTTCTCATTTGAGATGGATATTTTATTTCTCATTTGAGAGATGGATGTATAAGTTCTCATATGAGATGGATGTTTTAGTTCTCATTTGAGATTGGTTTTAGTTTCCATTTGAGATGGATGTTCTAGTTTTCTTTTGAGATAGATGTTTTAGTTCTTTTGAGATGGATGTTTTAGTTCTCTTTTGAGATGGATGTTTTAGTTCTCCTCTGAGATAGTTATTTTAGTTCTCCTCAGAGATAGTTGTTTTAGTCCTCCTCTGAGAGTTGTTTTAGTTCTCCTCTGAGATAGCTGTTTTAGTTCTCCCCTGAGATAGTGGTTTTAATTCTCATCTGAGATAGTGGTTTTTGTTCTCTTCTGAGATAGTGGTTTTAGTTCTCTTTTGAGATGGATGTTTTAGTTCTCCTCAGAGATAGTTGTTTTAGTTCTCCTCTGAGAGTTGTTTTAGTTCTCCTCTGAGATAGTTGTTTTAGTTCTCCTCTGAGATAGCTGTTTTAGTTCTCCCCTGAGATAGTGGTTTTAATTCTCATCTGAGATAGTGGTTTTTGTTCTCTTCTGAGACAGTGGTTTTAGTTCTCGTCTGAAATAGTGGTTTTAGTTCTCGTCTGAGATGGTGGTTTTAGTTCTCCTCTGAGATGGTGGTTTTAAGTCTCCTCTGAGATGGTGGTTTTAGGTCTCCTTTGAGATAGTGGTTTTAGGTCTCCTCTGAGATAGTGGTTTTAGGTCTCCTCTGAGATAGTGGTTTTAGGTCTCCTCTGAGATAGTGGTTTTAGTTCTGTGAGATAGTTGTTTGAGTTCTCGTCTGAGATGGTTATTTTTTCCTTTTGAGATAATATAGTTCTGAGAAATCTATATTGCAGTTCATTTGAAGTTATCTCCAACTTGATTGTAAAAAGAGATATATTTTTGAACTATTGACATTAATTTACATTCACTTCACTTTGAGGTTAATCTTTTAACTCTTGAAAGTAATCCGCTGATCTTTTCTTTGTGAGATTAATATACTGAAATTTTGACTGTAGAGGTAAAAATACTTCAAACTCCTTGATGGATTTACTTAATCTTTTTAGATGAATCTACTTTTTTTTTAGATGAATCTACTTTCATCATTTTAGATGAATCTACTTTATCTTTTTAGATGAGTCTACTTTATCTTTTTAGATGAATCTACTTTATCTTTTAGATGAATCTATTTTATCTCTTTAGATGAATCTACTTTATCTCTTTAGATGAATCTACTTTATCTCTTTTGATGAATCTACTTTATCTTTTTAGATGAATCTACTTTATCTTTTTAGTTGCATCTACTTTATCTTTTTAGTTCAATCTACTCTATCTTTTTAGATGAATCTACTTTATCTTCTTAGATTAATCTTTATCTTTTAAGATGAATCTACTTTATCTTTTAAGATGAATCTACTTTATCTTTTTACATAATCTACTTTATCTTTTTAGATGAATCTTTCTTTTGACATGAATCTACTTTAGCTTTTCATTTTGAGATAAATCTACTTTAATTTTTTGCTTTGAATAATCTATTTTAACATTTGAGATGAATCAACTTAGCTTCTTTTTTGAGATGAAGCTGGTTTAGCTTCTCTTAAGGAGACTCTACTTCCAACTTTTCGTTTTGAGAGGAATAAATTGTTAATTTTCCTCAAGATTAATCTACTTTTAACTTATTCTTTTGAGGTGAATCTACTAAGACTTTATGTTTTGTTATGAATCTACTTTAAACTTTCACTCTTGAGGTGAATCTACTTTCAGCTTTCCCTTCTGAGGTGAATCCCCTTTCAGCTTTCCTTTTTAAGGCTAATGTACTTTCAGCTTACCTTTTTGAGGTGAATCTACTTTCAGCTTTTATTTTTGAGGTGAATCTACTTTCAGCTTTTCTTTTTGAGGTGAATCTACTTTCATCTTTTATTTTTGAGGTAAATCTACTTTCAGCTTTTCTTTTTGAGGTGAATCTACTTTCAGCTTTTCTTTTTGAGGTGAATCTACTTTCAGCTTTTATTTTTGAGGTGAATCTATTTTCAACTTTTCCTTTTTGAGGTGAATCTACTTTCAGCTTTTATTTTTGAGGTGAATCTACTTTCAACTTTTCCTTTTGAATGAATCTACTTTCAAGTTTTCCTTTTTGAGGTGAATCTACTTTCAGCTTTTATTTTTTAGGTGAATCTACTTTCAACTTTTCCTTTTGAGTGAATCTACTTTAAACTTTTCTATTTGAGTGAATCTACTTTTAACTCCTCAGTGTGAAGTGAATCTACTGCAACTTTAATCTTTTGAGATGAATCTACTTTTCCTTTTGAGATGAATGTAGTTATAACTTTTGTTTTGAAATGAAAAATTGACTTCTTTATTTTTGAGAATTAATCTCCCACCTACAAAGAAGAATGTATAACAAACTTACCTGGAATATTTGCTGTATTTTCTTGTGGTGTTTACAGTGTTTTTGTTTTCATATTTTCGTGTTATATTTGCTTTGTGCTTGTGAAGTACACAAAGGCACTAGAAATGACAATGACCCTTTTCTATATTGACATTGTGGCATTGGCTCCTTTTTGTAAAGAAAAATCAAGGATATGTTTATGCATAATCATACGCAATGTAATCGCATATGACCCCACGGTAGAGCGTTTGGAAGGGCATCCCCAAATGGGGAATAATGAGGACGTAAACAGAGAATAGATCTAATGAGATGTCTGTTAGTAAGGTCATTCTTGTTCCTAATATTCAATCTTCGACAAGATAGTTTCAAGTGTTGTGCACGAAGGTGATAAAACGTTTCAGCCTAAACAAACGTTTGTTGAAAACATAATATCCAAAATAGTTTTTCCCAGATAATTGTCAGTGAACAATTAATATTTAGATATATTATGACTACTTTTACTATTTATAGCTTTAGTTACTTGCTGTTCCATACCACTTAAAATTTTCAAGTAAAAATACTCGTTTGATCTTTGAAAAATTTAGCTCCTTGGTAAGCCGTAAATGATAGTTATATATTTCTATACGATAATGGTTTTAATCTATAAATATATATTTTCATATATCCTAGAATGTTTTATGTAGTTCTTTGACTTACCTGTAGCTTCATACGGCTCCAAAGTTTATTGATAAATACGTTTCATCACTTGATTAGAAATCTCAAAATTTTAACAGTGAGATGTCCCGCTTCCCCAGTTGATTAGACATATCTCAAAATCATGAGTGAGATGTCCCGCCTCACTAATTGATCAGAATTCTTTAAATCATGAGTGAAATGTCCCGCTTCACGAACTGCTTAGAAATCTCAAAATTTTGCCTGATATCCCGTTTCACCAATTAAGAATATCTCAAAATCTTAAGTGAGATGTCCCGCTTCAACAAATAAATTTAAATCTCAATTATTTTGACAGCTAGATGTCCCGCTTCACCAATTAAGAATATCTCAAAATGTTTGAGATGTTTGCTCTTGATGAGAATTTAGTTTTTTTTTATCAAACGTTTGTGAATGCATTGTTGAATGAAGTTTTATCATATGGAACATTATTTCACATTTAATTTTCTTTTCAGGAGTGTGAATAGAAAATCCAGAATCTTAGGTCGATTATCTAAATTAAATCTCTCTCGGAGGACAAAAACTTCATAGAAATCAAAGAGTTGAAGATTTTCTATAGATTATTAGGACGTCTGCTGTCTACAGATTATTAGGACGTCTGCTGTCTACAGATTATTAGGACGTCTGCTGTCTTCAGATTATTAGGACGTCTGCTGTCGACAGATTATTAGGACGTCTGGTGTCTACAGATTTATAAGGAAGTCCGCTGTCTACAGATTTATAAGGACGTCTGCTATCTACAGAATATTAGGACGTCTGCTCAAGGATTTTTAATATTTATCTTCAAAAGTACAAAGTGATATTAGTAGAGCTGAACAGTAATGTAGTACTTTCTCCCTGTGGAACAGTTTTCTAAATTTACCGAGGAATGGTCTTGATTTTACCGAGGAATGCGTTACATAGGCGAAAATATGCATTGGGAATTCCTGTATCCATTTAAAATGCAACTCTAAGCAGTAAAATTGTATTTTTTCCATTACCAGACTCTTGTACAATCTCGATGAGTAAATGAGCTCTTGTTATTACTAAAGAAATACGGGTAACTTAAATTCGTATAGAGAACAATATGAGGCTAAATTCTGATAAAATTACTTTGTCATTTGAAGAAAACCATTAACAGTCTTGCTAGAAAAGTGTCCCTTCTGTTGATATGGTTCGGTGCCTCCCAAGCGCCCCCCCAAAAAAAAAAAAAATCGAGGGCAATATAAAGTTAAATTCTGATAAAATGATTTTCTCATTCAAAGAAAACCATTAATAATCTTGGCAGAAAAGTGTCCCTTCTGTTGATATGGCCGGGTGCCTCACAAGCGCGCGAAAAAAAAAAAAAAAGGGTATTTAAAAGTTCAGCGAAATATGTTCCATACGCAAATGGTTTGGGCGAACCAACAATGCTGTAACCACATTACCCAAATTTGCAATTCTCGTAAATTCTAGTAATAGAGCTGTTTACTGGCGTTGATATTCTAGAATTCATTTTGCAGAAGGATAAAGTATATATATTGAAATAATGGATTAAATATTACCAACACTTTGAGAAAACTCAGTTTGGAAAAAGGATAAAGTATAGATAGCAATAATGAATTAAATGGTGCCAGAACTTGAGAAAATTAATCCTTTGGGAAAGGATAAACTATGTAATGTAATATGGATTAAGTGTTATCAGTACTACATTTTTTTTTTTTACCATCACTAGATTTTTTTTTTTTTTTTTTTTTTTTAAGGAAAAGTGTATACTGCAATAATGGGTTTAATTGCTACCAGCACTAAAGAAAAGTATTTTATAGGATAAAGTTGAGATGATGGATTGAATTATGCTGTACATAGGAATGGCCAACCTTTGTGTATGGGTCATTTTAATATGCCTTGAAATATTTTCGTTTTTGGGGCGAGGAAGTACTCGCATTCAGTTGGCCGTATTTGTTTAGAGCCCTTTTCATGATTGAGATTGTATATGAATTACTTGTGTGGTTAATCTAGTATATTCCGTATATTATCAATATTTCCTAGGTAAATTGTAAATGAATTACTTAGTTATGTGGTTATATCTAGTATATTCCCTATATTATCAATAGTTTCTCGGTAAATTGTATATGAAGTACTTGTGTGGTGAATCTAATATATTCCCTCTATATTATCAATATTTTCTCGTGAAACTGTATATGAATTGTGTGGTTAATTTAGTATGTTCCCTATATTATCAATATTTCCTCGGTAAATTTAATTTTATCTTGTAAATTTGTTCTAATTAAGCTACGTTTTTGCGAGGACATCAAAGTCAGGATGAATTGCATTTTTCATTGCCTTTTATCAGCGGATTTGCTTGGCACTGGTGCCAAATCATAGGTGCCAACTCATAAGTGTTGCAGTCGAGCAAAATTACCAGCATTGTTTATCCATATACTATCTACCTTGGCTGTCTCCCCCAATTTTGGGGTAGCCGACATAAAAAAAGAAGCCATAAGGGGATTACTTTGCTCTAAGGGCAATGCATTGTCGCTAGATATAAAGAATGTTTGACATTTGCGAGGCTGATTGCAAATATAATTTTTTAGTTTAGCGACGATTAGCTAATTTTGTTGGATTGCAACATCTGATCATGATTTGGCAACGCTATCCACAAATCTGGGCCCGATTTCTTTAACATTGTAAACTTAGGATACCATATTGTTAGTTAGCTAGAGACACAAATGGATTTCATAAATGCATCTGAGGCGGTTCTTTGTATGACTAGGATCTCGCATGGGATCCTAGCCATACACAACTGCATCAGATGCAGATCTATTTGTGTCTAGCTAACTAACAATATGGTATCCTAGGTTTACATTGTTTAAGAAATCTGGCCCTGGCCATGAGATTTAGCAACGCTACCAGCAAATCTGGCCATACTTGGTACTAAATTCATCATAACCTGGATATGCTCGCAAAAACGCTGCTTTAGTATTTTTCTAATATTTAAATTCCTGATCAACAAATTTTTAGTTATATTACGAATATTCAAAATATTGTCCAGCAAATTTCTTTAGGTATTAGATTTACTTGTATTGAGTTGTTAAAACCAATTTTTATTTGCTGTTTAAGTCAAACGTATGATAATTTCCATTGGAGTCATGATGGGCTTCCGCTATTTAACGTATTTTTTGAATATAGCCATTTGGCAACAGTATGATTTAACTTGATTTGATAGTGCATAGGGACTAGATTGTTTATTTCTTGATTAGATCAAGTATTTAGGCTTGTAGCGGGTATTGTAGATAAAGTGTTTAGGCTTGTAGTGGGGGTACTGTAGATAAAGTTTTTTTTTTTTTTTGCTTGTAGTGGGCGTTGTATAGATTAGTCGAAGATAAGTGTAGGCAATCTTCCTTGTAGGGGAGAGTCTTAAAAAATTTGACTTACATTGTCCTATCAGATAACTCATGGTAACCTTTTCTCTAACAGGGTTCGAAGATTTTCTCAGCCATTTGTAAAGGACTAGAAAAATATCATGAAAACTTAAAAACATTTTTATTTTTACTCTATAAAATAACTACAAAATACAACAATTGTTTTGATACTCTGTAAAATAACTACAATATAAAACATGTTTTTGAAATTAATATTGTTTTTGGTATTTTCCCTTTAATTTTTTACTCAAAACATGAAACTTATAATTTTATTAAGTGTTTCAAGTTACTATCAATTTTGAGAAATAATTGCAATTACGAAATACTTAATTGAAAAATATTTTTTTTCAAAGTACTTTGAAAAAAGTATATGCTGCAAAGTACTGCACCACATGCTACACTTATAGTTTTAAAAGTATATATGCCACAAATGTAATTTTTATGCATTTTTCGTAATTCCATTTTTATTATATAGATAGAAATTATATTTTTAATCAAGCTGCTAACTTATGAAAAGAAACTAAACATTTTTGTACACTGAATTAAGCTGGAACTTTACATTTAAAAAACTTAATTACTTCTCCACACAAACATGCCAATAAGGGCCATGAAATGAAGTTTTGGACTTTGAAATTATTACCAAACCTATCATTTTAAATTCATGGAACTACATAAACATATTTCAAAGATGCCAATTAGTAAATAATTTAAATTTTTGGACTTTGTAAATTTTTGGATGATTAAGGACAGTCTAGTATAAATCAACTAGTATTTTACGCAACTAAAATCGAAAATATAATTTCGGATAGAATACACAATTTACAAGCAAGACAAAGATTTTTGCTAATTACGAAAAATCAAAGATGCCAATTAGTAAATATTTTCAATTTTTGGACTTGGTAAATTTTTGGATCAAGACAGTCAAGTTTATAAAAACGTATTTTACACTACACCTAATATCGAAAATATAATTTCGGGTAAAATATCACAATTGCCACGCAAGACAAACATTTAAAACTACGAACAATTCAAAAGATGCCAATTAGTAAATAGTTTTAATTTTTGGACTAAGTAAATTTTTGAATGACTTAATATGGATAAGAACAGCAGAGTACACAAGATTACTTGAATTTTATACTTTGGAAAAAACGAAATATTTTGGATGAATTTATATGAATAAGAACAGCAGAGTAAATAAGATTACTTGAATTTTACCCTTAAAATTTTTTTTTTTTTGGATCAATTAATATGGATAAGAACAGCAGAGTAAATAAGATTACTTGAATTTTACACTTAAAAAAACACGAAATTTGTTGGATGACAATATGGATAAGAACAGCACAGCAGAATACATAAGATTACTTGAATTTTATATTTAAAAAAAGAAAAACTTATGACAAAATGGATAAGAACAGCAAGTACATAAGATTACTTGGATTTTACACTTAAAAAACACGAATTTTTTTTGGATGACTTAGTATGGATAAGAACAGCAGAGTACACAAGATTACTTGAATTTTACACTTTACAAAAAATTTCGAAAAAATGTATATATAATTTTGGATAAAATTGATTACACTTAAATTTCAATTGACTATTGATGGATGCCAGCAACACAGTGTTCACATTATTGGATTTTGCCATATTGGGCAACTAAAAATACAAAATATAAAACCTTTTTGAATACTGACGTCAATCATATTTTGCGCTTGAAAGGTAAAACTATATTGAAATATGTTACAATAATACATGGATAATTTTATATACTTTTCGACAGATACTAGCACGATTAAAAACTCTACGGTTATAAAAGATATATTAACACACTTGTAATCAAATGAAAACCCAATATTCATGTAACTGGACGTTCAGAAAAATGCAACACGGCATACAAGAGTAAGTAAGGTAGAAGAGGAGTAGAGAAAAAGAGGCAAGGAGGCAATGAGGAAAATGAGGCAATGAGGAAAATGAGGCAATGGGGAAAATAAGGCAAGGAATCAATGAGGAAAAAGAGGCAATGAGGAAAAAAGAGGCAATGAGAAAAAAGGGGCAATGAGGAAAAAGGGGGCAATGAGGAAAAAAGGGGCAATGAGGAAAAAAGGGGCAATGAGGAAAAGAGGCAATGAGGAAAAAAGAGACAATGAGGAAAAAAGAGGCAATGAGGAAAAAGAGGCAACGAGGAAAAAAGAGTCAATGAGGAAAAAAGAGGCAATGAGGAAACAAGAGGCAATGAGGAAAAAAGAGGCAATGAGAGATAGCAAATGGAAAATGGAATGACTAGGACTGAAAAGGATAGGGAGGGAAAGATTTATCAGACTTTTACAAGAGATTTATCAAAATGCTCGAGAACAGATGAGGAGAATATAAAAAACTGGAGACTATAGGGGTTGAAGAGGAGGTAAGAAAAGGCATGTCAGAAATTGATTCCTTCGCTCGAAAACCGATCTAAAGCACTAGTAACAATTTCTGTCAATTTCAAACTTTTTCTCAAAATATAAAAATATATTTATAACTTAGCTAGCAAAGGGAAAATGAAAAGCCTAAGACTGAAAAGGATAGAGAGGCAAAGATTTATCAGACTTTTACAAGAGACTTATCAAAATTCTCGAGAACAGATGAGGAGAATATGAAAAAAATAGAGAATATAGGGGTTAAAGAGGAGATAAGAAAAGGCAGGTCAGACATGAATTCCTACGCTCGAAAACCGATCTAAAGCACTAGTAACAATTTCTGTCAATTTCACACTTCTCAAAACAAAACAAAAATATATTTATAACTTAGCTAGTAAAGGGAAAATGGAAAGACTAGGACTGAAAATGATAGGGAGGGAAAGATTTATCAGACTTTTACAAGAGACTTATCAAAATGCTCGAGAACAGATAAGGAGAATATGAAAATAACTGGAGAATATAGGGGTTAAAGAGGAGGTAAGAAAAGGCAGGTCAGAAATTAATTCCTACGCTCGCAAACCGATCTTAAGAACTTGTAACAAGTTCTGTCAATTTCAAACTTTTTCTCAAAATATAAAAATATATTTATAACTTAGCTAGCAAAGGGATAATGAAAAGCCTAACACTGAAAAGGATAGAGAGGCAAAGATTTATCAGACTTTTACAAGAGCCTTATCAAAATGCTCGAGAACAGATGAGGAGGATATGAAAAAAACTGGAGAATATAGGGGTTAAAGAGGAGGTAAGCAAAGGCAGGTCACAAATTATATTCCTACGCTCGAAAACCGATCTAAAGAACTTGTAACAAGTTCTGTCAATTTCAAACTTTTTCTCAAAATATAAAAATATATTTATAACTTAGCTAGCAAAGAAAAAATGAAAAGCCTAACACTGAAAAGGATAGGGAGGGAAAGATTTATCAGACTTTTACAAGAGACTTATCAAAATGCTCGAGAACAGATAAGGAGAATATGAAAATAACTGGAGAATATAGGGGTTAAAGAGGAGATAAGAAAAGGCAGGTCAGACATGAATTCCAACGCTCGGAAACCGATCTAAAGCACTAGTAACAATTTCTGTCAATTTCAAACTTCTTCTCACAACAACAAAAATATATTTATAACTTAGCTAATAAAGGGAAAATGGAAAGACTAGGACTGAAAAGGATAGGGAGGGAAAGATTTATCAAACTTTTACAAGAGGTTTATCAAAATGCTCGAGAAAAGATGAGGAGAATATGAAAAAACTGGAGAATGTAAGGGTTAAAGAGGGGGTAAGTAAAGGCAGGTCAAAATTTAATTCATTCGCTCGAAAACCGATCTAAAGCACTAGTAACAATTAATGTCAATTTCAAACTTTCTAAAAAGAACATAAAAAATGTAAGTTAGGTATTCATAACCTAAAAAAAAAAATGGGTTAAAAATTCAGAATTTTACAGGAACGCCATAGAGCAAAACCACCCCTAGATCAGTGAATCAAAGCCTATCTCTTACTTGAGACGTTATGACCACGATTTCTCAAGATAAGTTGGAAAGATTTAGAGTGCCCTCGGTTTTGCAAACTCTAGCAACTCGGGATGCTCATCGAGTACATTATTAAATGTACGAGTAATGGGTGAAAGAGCAACTTTTGACCATCCTATACAAAATAAAAGAGTGAAGAATTAGAGTAAGTAGTATTATGCTACCAATCCTTGACACGCGTCCATGAGCAAAGTCAAGCCTTCACGTCAGGGGCAATGAGACCAGGAAAACCTGAGGCCTTTGATCTTAGTAGCCCTTAGTAGAAAAAGGGAGTTCGTGACGTAAAACCGAATCAAGCTCGTGTTCGTGTCCCCCGCGAATCATTAGGAAGGGCATTCGGCCTTAATTCCCCAGTCACACTCTTTGTCCAATCCTTCATTTGAATGGGGATCAACAGTGACCCATAAAACGACAAACATCGTGCACGTATCTCCTTTAGTTGTGGTCAACTCAGCCATAATAAAATCATTTCGTAATAATTCTGTTCTTCTTAAGGGAGAGGGGCAAGAATACTTCCTCCATGCTCCCATGTGTGTCGTAAAAGTCGACTAAAGGGGGCAGAGCGGGGGAACTGGGAATTCCCTTCTCTGTATTGTTTTCCCGTAAAGTCTAGGTGTTTTGCTTTGACTCAGCCTCACCCTTATAAGAGGGAATATGGCTTTTGTACATAGGTAGATAGACAGAGTAATTCCGTTATAACTGGGTCAAATACCTGTACCTCCTTTTAGCATGATAGGGGAGTTGACCTAAGTGCCATTAGTTGGGGAACCAGGTGCCAATCCCCTTTTTAATTTGATGTAATATGGTGTTTTATTCTAAAAATACTTTACTACATACTACTACTCCTGAGGGAGGGTGGTTAAGAATGAGTCCTCCGTGATCTCCTGCGTTTCGTAAAAGTCAACTAAAAAGGGCGGAGGGGGGACTGTGAATACCCTCTTCTGTTCTTTTTCATCCTACTGATAGCCAGGCCAATTCAATATCGGGTCGATGACAGGATGAGGAATAGAGTTGGCAGATTTAATGAGGATAAAGAAAGTGGATATCTTATGTGTGCAGGAAACTCCATGGAAAGGGAATAAAGCCAAAGAGCTGGGTGATGGTTACAAGTTATTCTATAGTGGAGCAAATGCGCAGGGTAGGAAAGAATGACCGCATTATGAGAGTGAAGATATGTTATGAAGGGGAGACAATGAACATCATTAGTGCCTATGCACCACAAGTGGGGTGCACAGAGGAGGAAAAAGAGCTGGGTTTTGGAACGAAATATATGAGGTAATGCAGGAACTGGAGGAGAATGAGAGGATTATAGTGGGTGCAGATTTTAATGGGTACGTTGGAAATGGAGATGATGTAATTGAGCGGGTGCATGGAGGACATGGGATCGGGGAGAGATACCCAGAGGAATAGAGTATAGTAGACTTTGCATGTACTTTAATATAGTAATAGTGAACACCTTCTTTGAAAAGAAAAGAGAGCACTCGATAACGTACATGAGTGGTGGAAGATGCTCTCTAATAGATTACTTCCTTTACAATAGATCAAGGCTGGTGGAAGTTAAGAATTGTAAAGTTATCCCAGGCGACCATGTGGCCCCACAACACAGGCCTCTGTGCATGGACCTGAAGATATAAAGAGAAAGAAAAACGTAAAGGAACGTAGGAAAGAAAATCGGGTGGTATAAATTGTCAGGTGGGGATAATGATGAGAGGAAAGAGTTTAGGGGGAGAGTGTTGGGAGAGATTGATCTGGAAATTGAAGATGTGGAGGAATGGTGGAGGCATCAGTGATTAGAAGGCATGGAAGGAAGATACTAAGGGAAACATCTGGAATAGTATGGGAAGAAAACGAAAGCTGGTGGTGGGAGGAGGGTATAATCAAAATCAAATCAAAAAGTTTATTTCCAAAAGATACATCGGTTATTCTTCATACTATACAGTACAAGGTACTGTAAATTACTTACTATATACAAAATAAAATCTTTACTGTGAGAACTTATACATCTAAAAAATAATATTGTCAAAAAATTTAAAATAATGATCTTTCTCATCTATTACAGTTATTGATTATATTGTTAATTGAAAAAATAAGATTTAAGCTTCCTTTTAAATGCTTGAAAAGATGAGGAGTCTTTTACATCATCTGGGATGTTGTTCCAGTCTCTAGGTCCTCTAACAGTTATTGACTTTCCTCCCAAATCTGTTCTTGTTCTTGGCACAAATAGATCTCTAGATTGTCGAGTAGAACGTGGGTTCACGTCACTTACAGAGGGAAAAGAAAATAGCCAGGAAGGAAGTAAGTTATGGCATATTTTATAAGTAAAGGCACAGATATCAAATTCTATTTTGGATTCAATTTTTAACCAATTTAGTTCCTTTAAGATTGGGGTGACGTGGTCATATTTTTTAGCTCCTCCTGTAGCTATTTTTGCTGCGAAATTTTCTACTTTTTGAACCCTGTCAAGCTGCTGTTTAGTGGTCATGCCCCATATTTTGGAACAGTAATTCATTATACTAAGGGCTAGTGACTGAACAACCATGATTCTCATTGATTTATCGAATCTATCTTTTATTCTATTTATTATCATTAATACGCCGTTTACCTTCTTGACAATATGACTGATATGTACGTCATATAAGAGATAAGTGTCCATATTGACTCCTAAATTCTTTACAGATACAGATGGTGTGATCACAGTACTACCAAAATTAATCTTGATATTAGGGGGGAGAAGAGATATTAACTGGCGTGAACCAACAAACATGCATTGTGTTTTTTGTTCGTTCACGTTCAATCCATTTTTCTGAAAATATACTTTTGCCTCATCCAATGCATATTCTGCTAACTTTAAAAGATCTTCTACATTACATACTTTATCAGATAATACCAACTGACAATCATCCGCATATTGTACCAAAAAATATTTTTCAAGAACTTCTGCCATATCATTTATATAGATTAAAAACAAAACAGGTCCTAGGATTGATCCCTGAGGAACCCCAAATTTCACATTTCTAGGTGTTGACACAACAGAATTGATTTTTACAGATTGGCATCTATCTTTTAAATAATCACTGAACCAGAATTCATCGATATTTAATTTATTACATTTCCTTAGAAGAATGTCATGGGATACACTATCGAATGCCTTTGACAGATCTAGCAATAACAGAAGAGATACTTGTTGGTTATCCATGTTACTATATAAGGGAGGTTGTAAATGGTAAGAAGGAGGCAAAGTAGAAATTTGAAGAGTCACAGTTGCAGGAAGAAAGAGAAATGTTAAGAGAGAGAAACAAAGAAATAAAAAAGGTAGTAGCTCAAGCTAAGGCAAGGGCATATGGTGGGATTTATGATGAACTGGAAACTAAGGAAGGTTTAAGCAAGATGTTCAAATTGTCAAAGGTAAGAAATAAAAGTACGAAGGACATCACCCATATTAAACAAATTAAAGATGGAAGTGGTACGGTCCTAAAGAAGGGAGAAGACATCTTGAAACGATGGAAAGAGTATTTTGAGCAACTGCTAAATTAAGAAATTGAAAGACTTATTAGAGTGAATGGACAAGTAAACATGGGAATGGTAATGGGGTTCTCTAGGGAAGAGGTGATGCGTGCTTTAAAGAAAATGAAGAATGTGAAGGCAACAGGACCTGACTTGATTCCTGTTGAAGTTTGGAAAGCCTTAGGAGAGGAAGGGGTAGACATCTTGTATGATCTTATGGCAAAAATCTCTGAACAGGAAAATATACCAGAAGAGTGGCGGGAAAGTATATTAATACCTATATTTAAAGGTAAAGGTGATGTCCAAGAATGCAGCACTTATAGAGGCATTAAGCTAATGTCTCACACGGTTAAGATACTGGAGAGAATGATAGATGTCAGGCTAAGAGAAGTGAGAATAGGAAAGCAACAGCTGGGATTTATGGAGGGAAGCGCCACAACAGATGGAATATTTTGTATAAGGCAGCAGATGGAGAAATTCAGAGTAAAACAACGACACTTGCACCTGGTTTTCATAGACCTTGAAAAGGCCTACGACAGAGTGCCAAGACAGGAAATATGGAGATGTTTGAGGGAGAAGATGGTACCGGAAAAGTATATTAGAATTATTCAGGAGATGTATAGGATAATGCGTATACCAGAGTGAGAAGCAGTGATGGATGTAATGACCAAAGATGTGAGAGAAACAGTGCCATGGTGCATATCATATGCAGATGACATCGTATTGTGTGCATAGAGGAGGGAGGATTTGGAGGAGTAGTTGGAGGGATGGAGAGCAGCACTTGAGGAGAGAGGAATGAGGATAAGCAGGTCAGAGACCGAATATATGTTTGCCAACATTGCTGAGAATGGTGGACATAGCATAAGAATGGATGGGGAAGAAATAAAGAAAGTACAGAAGTTCAAGTACTTATGGTCCATAGTGGACCAGGAAGTGAGACATCGAATTCAGGCAGGATGGAATAACTGGAGGTCGGCATCTGGTGTTCTCTGTGACAAGAAAGTGCCACTGAGATTGAAGGGAAATTTTCATAGGACCGTTGTAAGACCAGCTATGTTATATGGAACAGAAACAGCAAGTATGAGGAAGACAGAGGAGAAGAGGATGGATGTGGCAAAAATGAGAATGTTGAGGTGGATGTCTGGAGTAACAAGGAAGGATAGAATTAGGTATGAGTATATAAGTTGATCGACAAAGGTAGTTGAATTATCAAAGAAATTACAGGGGGGAAGGCTTAGATGGTATGGACACCTGTTACGACGGGACGAACATCATGTTGGAAGATATACGATGGAAATGGAAGTTCGGGGTAGAAGGAGGAGAGGAAGACCAAGAAAAAGATGGCGTGATTGTATAAGGGAAAACTTGCAATGGAAGGGTATTGGTGAAAATTAAGCACAGAACAGAAATAGATGGAGACGACTCATATAAAAATGGGTTAAAGTTGAGAAGAAGATGATAGCCAGGAAATTCGGGGGTATTTTAACAGGAAAGCTCCAGCCAGAACCCTAATATTTGGGTCTCTGAATGTGCTTAGTTGTGGTATAAATGAAAGTAAGCGGGAGGTGACAGGGAGTATGTTTGTAGAGAGAAAATGTACGTACTTGCTCTGAGCAAATCTATGTTAAAAGAGAATGGTGAGGTGACATTTGGGAGTGCAATAGGTAATGTGGATGATTTCCTATATTCGGAAATCCTGACACAGCTTCGGCAGAGGCTTACAAACGATCTCAAAATTAAATCCTCTACCAATAAAATATAATTGAGGCGGCAGGTCCAGGGTTCGTGCCCCGTCACGGTCTTAGGTTAGCAAGGGAATGCACTCAGGGTAAGGTTTACATCTGCCAAAACAATTCCTTCGCAAGTAGGCAACCGTCCTAGCCCTTGGTAGAAAAGGGAGTCCGTGACGTAAAACCAGAACAACAACAAACCAATAAAATATAATTACACATGCAAATATTTTAAAAAGGGGTTTGTGAACTGCTGATATATGAATTATTAAATAAACTCTCCTCACCTTGGATTAAAACTTCATCATTCAGAATAATAAATTTTCCAACATATATTCTACCTACGAGTGTTCTACTATAATGAGCTCATTCTGTCCCTCACACGTAGTTATGAACATTGTTACAAATAAGTTAAATCTGTATTCATCTATCCGGAAAACGCAAATGTCAGCAATCAAGTTCTGATCCAAGTTCTTTACCACGTTCTTCTACTTGAGTATCTCGTAGAATCTCACGAGGGCAACTCAAAATAAACTCGCAAATGAAACAAGTCACAAAACTCTATCGTTCACATTTTTCATAATCATAGTAGAAAAGGGAGTTCGTGACGTAAAACCGAATCCATCCATCCATTAGAATAAACATTCCACAATGGCATTAAATATATAGTTCATTCGGTACAAGAAAAATCATATATTGACCACGTGGAAGATTATAATTGTAAAGAACTTTACGTTTACACAAAGTGATCAGCGTTACCATGACGCGATAAAAGATTGATAGACAGAAAGCCTAATAAAGCAAATTTTGCTCTCGACTTATGAGCTATACATACACTATGCATTAGCATACTTATACATACTTAACATAAATGAATACGTATTCATACGCGTAAATTTGATATAATTGAATAAGTATACATACAATCCCCGTAAATCTACATACAAACACTTAACAATAAACGAAACTATCATGCCAAACAACACTTACATAATCTATGTAGAAATAAACTGTCTTTAAATATATTCAAGACATCCTGGGACCCTCCAAAAAGGAAAAAAGTGGGGGGGGGGGTTCCCCGTCAGTGGTACCATTTAGCATCAATGATTAAGCGTGACCACAATTCTTCAATGCTTTGGGCAGCTTGACGTTCTAATCTTTCATAATTTGAAGATTTCTCATTGTATATTTCTCTTATAGATTTACATAATGATATACGTAATATATTTCTTCTTTTGTTTGTCCAATATTATTTACGAGATCAGTAGAATAATGAACGTGCATTGAATTTAATATATTTAAGTCTTCCACAAAATTTTGTTTTCTCTTAAAATATTTTTTTTATAGAAAATAATATAAAGTTTTATTAAGTGTGAGGAACTAATCTATTTTGGGATATCCACAGAGAGCAGAATTGTTTTATACTACGAAATGCATATAGATATTCCATCAGAGCTTTTCATAGAAGGCTCTCTGAATAAGAAGTTTTCCTCTTCTTAGCAAGGGTGAAATTAGACCTAAGGGGTCAAAAACAGTAGTTTCTGTTTGGTCAGCACTTCTTCTCTAGCCTTCGGACCTTTCGAGGACAACTTGTCAGTAGTAGCATTCCTGATAAACACTTATGACTAATACTTTAGGAGATCTAGATTTTCCATAACAGTACTGATCAAGTACCCTTTGAAGACTGGCGTTGTTGGAATTCCATGTTTGCAGTGATATTTTGGCATTGGTTCACTCTACATCTGCAGTATTGTAATCATCAGACAGTTTCTTTTCAATGGTACAAGCATGCCAAAAATTACCTACATGAAAAGTCTCCAATATCTCCTCCTGCTGTTCTACTAGAGAATTCATTTGTCCATTGTGTGGGAGAAAAGTGTAGATAGGCTTCCAGGGAACAGAATCTGTAAAACTTCCAAGCGTAGTTTTATCTTTGTAACTCACTTTTTGCTTATTTACTCCAGTAAACTCTGGCTCCCACAACTTATTAACAGGCTCTATGGCCTTTTCACTCAACAACATATTAACAGGCGCTATGGCTTCAATCAAATCATGTGTATTAGAAAATAACTGCATTTCTACTCCCATAACAAGTGCGTTTTGCACATTACTGGGTCCGTGTTGAGTATCACGAGGAATATGGCCTTACAACATGACACCACCCAGTGTTTCCATGAAATTATAGACATCCCACTTGTTAATATCACTAACAAACTGATTAAAATGTAAGGCAATAATAACAATGCCAATGTTCTCAAGTACATCACTATCAATATCTTCATCGGCCAACTTATGACCATTAGACTTCAACACATTTACAGCTTTTGCTAGTCCTGGAGTGTGGATGCTAATAACCATATCATCAACTATGAGTAATTTAACTCTGATTCTTCATTTCCTATCTTGATAATCACATTTACAATAGGAAAAGCTCCTTCTTTGTTTCTGAACGGAAAACATCAATGCCAAAAGTTATTTCATTTACTGGTTTCATTTTAAGAGCTTCATCTAGTTCTTTTGTTATAAAGAAACACTATGAAGCTGTATCACAGAATAAACTAGTGCTTACCCAAAGGTTTCCTTTGAACTGCTCATTTTTCCACAGGCAGTAGGCAGAGCACATGGAGGTAAACTCGGATTTACCATTTGCATTTATACTGCATTCATAGTTATCACACCAACATGTTTCTTGTCCTTTTCTGAGTCAGAATATTCTTGTTCATCACTTGACTCCTCTATTAATTTTGAAGCATTTCCTGACTGTTCATTCAGATATGTAGGCCCTTTAAACCTTCTACGAAACTTCGATTCTCGTTTGTAACACAAGGCTACATGATGACCATTTTCCTTGCACTTATTACAGAGTTTACCTGAGTGCAACAAATATTTTCATAATACCCTGACTGAGTACATCTAGGACATTTGTTACTGTCTCTCAATTTATCTCTGCGTTCATTTTATACTAACTACTTTATTACACTGTTCAGACTTATGACCTTGCCAACCACAGAATTTACATTTTCTTTTACTATTTACCCTTTTTTGCAAGAGCACCAAAACTATCTACACTATTTATAAGACTGGGTCACATCTCTATGGGACGCTTAGGTCTCTCCCTTGTGTTATCATTAGTGTTGTTGCCTTCTATGTGATATATATTATTTCCAAGTTCTATCAAGAGGGTTTCAAATGAAGAATATTTTGTGTCTAGTTTCATGCTAATCCACTTCTCCACATCTTCTGGTAATTTCATCATCACGAGTCCTGAAAACACCCAATCAGTGTTCTTCATGTCTCTATAGTTATTCAGACTTCGAGTAATGGCTGCTACTTCCTGCTTGAACTTAAAATGTGATGAATAATTAGAAGAGAGAATTGGTATATTTACCAAATTCCCCCTTAAATTTCGTACGAGCCTGTCCTCTGTCCTTGCTGGCATAAACAGCTTGTAGCTGTTGTGCATTCCCCATAGCTTTCACTAGCAACAGGATATCCCTTTATGGTGTCTTTGGCGCTACCAACTACACACCACAGAAGGTATAAAAGGAATCCAACCTTCTAGTTTATATCTGCAATACTTAGGGATGCACGCATTCTATCTGAATGCCACTATGTTCATATTACAGATTCCCCAACCTCACTCGTGGCTTCATTTTAGCATTTAATTCAATTCCCAATCTCATTCGAGCCATGAAATAACCAGATAAGCACATTACATATGTGAAAACATGAATAATTTTTTACCCCGACCGGGACTCGAACCTAGGAGTTATGATTACTAAGTAGTGGTAGCTTCCAAATGATACAGAGGTAAACCAGCCACCTCTATAATACAACACCCATTCCATCCCACCCCAGCCAATCTCATCCCATCCTGAAGACCATAACTGCCGGTCACTATTTATTCCTATCCTATTCGCCTATTCTTGCTCAGCGACCCTTCCAATTTACTGTATCCCCCACTATCCCCTATTCCCCCATGGCTTACAAGCCTGCGCAGTAACCTTGAAAATTCCTGTGCAGTAACCTTCAAGCACAGACCGCTCACAACACAAAATTTCTTCAGTTTCATGTCTGTCTGTATATATATATATATATATATATATATATATATATATATATATATATATATATATATATATATATATATATATATATATATATATATATGTTACCCCTCGCCAGGACTCGAACCTGAGACACAAGTACTTTGCCAAGGCTCTATCAACTACACCACTGCAGTTCTAATAGAGGAACAAACCTTACAGCTTAACTGCTACACTAGAAATGAACGCATTCTATCTAAATGCCTTTTTCTTCATATTACGGCTTCCCCTAACCTCACTCGTGACTTCGTGTTTTAGTTGGGATTTGAATTAAATGCGAAAACGAAGCCACGAGTGAGGTTAGGAGAAGCTGTAATATGAACAAAAAGGCACTCAGCTAGTTTATCAGATTACTGTTGCTATATATAGCAGGGATTTAAATTAGAGACAAAAGAAAGCCACGTGTAAGATTGGGAAGAAAGAGTAATATGAACATACACATTCAGAAAAGTTTTAATTTCCTAGCCTAGTCAGATGAGAGGTTTCTCACTACTCTTGTACCTTCAGTGGTATAGTTGGTAGGACCTCAGCACACTGATGATGTCTCCTAGATCCAAATTCCGACTTGGGGCAAACAAAGTGTCATATTTTAATTGATGATAAGCAGTTATCAAGTTTAAGAAAAAGATATATACATATAAGTGATTTTCATGTTATATGGTAAGGTTTGTTTCTCTTTTAGACCTTCAGTGGTGTAAATGATAGCGCCTTGGCGCAAGTTGTCTTAGCTTCTAGTCCCGGTCAAGAGTAAAATATGATTCATGTTTTCACATATGTTAATGTGTTTGATTATATATATATATATATATATATATATATATATATATATATATATATATATATATATATATATATATATATATATATATATATATATATATATATATAATATAATATTCACACCAACTAATGAGACAAATTAAAGCTAAAACGCCAGAAAACATTTAAAAATAAATTAAATATAATTTAGGAATTTGTTTCCGAATTGGGGGAATTTACTATAACCGACCTAAATAAAGCTAAAAGGACTACATTTAATAAAATGCTACCCAGCCGTGCTTAACCTGCTTATAAAAACTCGCATTATGCAGTTGTCCAGAAAATAGTATCGGTGGTTCTTTATCCTGGATCTCGTCGAGGTAAACCCGAATTCAGTTTCACGTGGTGGCTCCTACGATTTCCTTGCTATTCATTTGGAGATTAAAAAGTAGTGGGTACTAGTGCCCTTTATATAGTAGAAATGTTATCTCTGCCTATTGAATCTAAATTATTAGATGTAGTGGATCACTGGAGAAACAACTTCGGGAAACCATGTAATATGCCCGTCCCACAGGATTCATGTTAAAAACTTAGAAATTTTTGGTTTAAGGAACTATATTGTCTCTGTAAAACTTGCCTTACGCTCACCTCCCCCTGATTAGTCGCTGCCTCAGATACCTGTGATACAAGCTATGAGCGTTTTTCTTCACGGCCATTAAATTGACTATTTATACTTTGGGACTGCTATGGCAGGCTCAAGTGTACAGGGCATAATGAGGAGATGGCACTTTGATGGTACCTTAAGTAGTGTGCAGCCAAACTGTTATCCATCTATGGCTCTAACTCGAGGTCAAAGGAATACAAATGAAGCAAAATATTTTTTTTTTATATTGATGTTAGAACAGTTTTTAGTATGTTCTTGCTTTTGAAAGTAACTGTCAGGTGAAAGGCATTTGAAGATCACACGGTCCAAAAATCTAAACTTTACTGTATCTAGTTTATTATATTTTGTGTTAATTAAATTCTTAGGAAAGAAGATGCAATAAAGAATGTCTCAATTCTTTGCAAATATTCATCGATCAAGTAGTGAATGCTAAATATTGTTAAGGAGAAAACTTATCATAAAAAATGAGTAATGAAGCACCTTAGTTCTTTGAGAAGCAAATGTATATATCAATAACAATCTTGATAAAGAAATTAATTGAAATTGAATATGAGTTCCTATCATAAAACATATTAGACTTCCAGTCATCGTAAAATTACAATATATAATTTTTGGGGAGAAAAAAAAAACACATTCAGGTTAATAATCTGACAAAATGAAACTTTGTATTCTTCATGTCTAAGATATACAGTTATGAAGCAGTTATTGTTAATATGCTCTCTACAACACTCCAAAAGCTCATCTACAATCTTCAGAAGTTTAGGTATCCAGGTTGGGAAAGGTTGGGAACCTGTGAGAGTAGAAAAGTCTAGAAACAATTAGAATTTTGTTCCTAGATTCGTAACCAGAAGTCGTGAGTCGATATGAACTTGTTTCCTGCCAGAGATAGTTCTGGAACTAGATCCCATATACAAGCAAATAGGACTTTTTTTTGAGACCGTCCTCTTCGCTCATATAGAAAAAGTGCTCATGATCAAGTGCCACGCATTGACCTTTGGCATTCTCCTTCGGTTCCTGGTAATAATGGAAACACACTTCTGCTAATACAGTGACATTGCGCTCCACACACTCCATGCTGTATCTGCAAAAGACCAAACTTAAAGATGTCATAAATGACAAATGGTGTTCCAGGTTCAACTTATAAGTGAAATTGGGACATTCGTTGTATGGTGATTAACCAAGAGATAATTAAATACACGAATTAGCAAATATGGAGTTAGAGCAGTAAACAAATTATTAAAAAAGCATATTTTGCAAATGAATTTCCTATTCTTCCTATGATCAGTTGATGTCTATTAGGCATGGAAGCCTTACCCAGTTGTCTTGCTGGGGCCAAAATACCAGATGTAGTGATATATTCTCCAAGCTTATTCTATCATTATACTTTCTTTCCAACTAGTTTCTTGAGCGAACATCAAAAAGCATTTACCTTGTAGCCCAGTAGGGGGTTCCAAGTTCCTTTGGAGTCCCATCTATCCATCTCCATCCCTCGCTCTTACTGAAGAGATTCCCACAAATCCAAAAGTTGGATTTTATGTCTGTGAAATGTGTTTTTATTCGAGCGTTATTATTGGAAAGAATATATACAATGAAGCAAGATTTTATGCAGCCTAATAAGCAGATATGCAGAAAATATGGTAATATTCAATCTAAGATAATATAGGTATCAACTCGAAAGCAAAAAATACGGAAGAACTCGTAATTATCAGTATAATGGAAACAAAATGAAAATATTTCTTGAAATTGATTAAGGAGATCACCAGCCAACAAACTCTGTAATACTTACCATATTGCTGGAGATGCCAAACAAGTGTTGCGTAGTGACTCGCATTTTCTAAGGTAATTAGGTCTCCGCCTAAGAACATGCAGTATTGCCGTGCCACGCCCCAGGATCTCTGTGAAATTAAAAGGAATAATGACCCATCAAAGTTATCAGTAGTACATGGCTTACCTGATGAGTTACTACAAACTAGTCATATTTTTCCACCTCTTTTTCAGGTCTATGTGGCTTTCATCCAGCTAAGTACAACGGATATAAAGGCAGATATATGTTATAGAACAATGTTTGCAGTAACTCGCATCTTTTGCCAGAGAAAATGAAGATATTGCAATCTGTGAGTGGTGTTATACTAGATGCAGCAGAGATTTTGCAGTTTATTAAGCCCACCAAAAATTAACACGAGTTCAGAGTACACCTACTAAAGAAAGTGAACAGCATGAGAAAGTATGACCATAGATTTGATCATGCACTGCATGTAGAATACGGCAGTACATACTACAGTTTTAATACTATGTAAAAAAAATTAAAACAAGATCACGAAGTTTCTCTTTTGCAGCAGAGTTCAACAGTTTCCCTTTTGTAACTGCACCTCGGTTTTGTCGTTATTAAAGTATGGCAACTGAGAAGCAGACGTCAACATTTCTCTAAGCAAGTCATGGAGGCACTGTCTTTTTACAACATAAAAGTTAAGTCTCTAATGAGATGCAAAGAACCAGACTATGACTATATTCCTACCATATGGTCTAGACCCATTGATCTCCAGACAATGGCTGAATAATCAGGTAGATCTATAAGAAATCACTGACTCCCAAGTTAATTGCCCAAGTTAATCTGTACCGAAAAGATACAGTGCATGCTAATCCAACCCCAGGCCAGAGTAGAACCTGATATTGTGATTCAAAGAACATTATCTACACTTGAGAAAATCATCATTGTTATTCTTGAGGTATCTTTCATATATGTTTCATAATCAGCACTGGGAAATTTGAAGTTAAATATGGCACTGGACATTATGATTGAGCCATAATTATGATCATCGTATGGCACCATGGAAAGCTAAGCCACAAATACCAGGCGACGGTTGAAAACCAGTATTGGATGCCCTACCAGACCTAATATGCTTTTCTTTCTTACATAATAATGTTTGCTCTTCTCTGCATGTAACCAGAGAGTGACTGACTTATTTTCTTTTTGATACACAAAACTATTATCACTGTTATATAATTAAGTCATGGGACTCCGACTCCCTTATCATCTTTGTTAATGGATCATTCATTCATAAGCCTAATTCTTTGTAACCAGGAAGTATGAGATACACAAGGATAATAATCCTTTTGTCTCAGAGCCATATACTTTTCTACAGGAGAAACTTGTATTACTTCCTGCAGTAATAGACAGATGCTTACAGGAAGAAGACAGGAAGAAGTCTTCAGTGACTTGAATGTACTCCCAAAGCACACAATACGGTAGATGTGGATAGTAATAGAAAACGCAAAATAAAGCTCAGTAGAAACTGAATGTAGAAAATAATCCTGACAAAAATGCATGTTATGAAAAAATATGCACAAAAATAGTAGACTGAAGCCTGCCAAATTCTTCTCAAGCCTTCATTTTACTTACACTTCCCATGTGAAAAATCGAGACACACTGACCACCGACCATGGTATGGATGAATGGGCAAGAATCATGTCTTAAGAGTATGAGGTTTAAGATATGGTATTTTTCTGCTTCTTCATAAGATTTATCGAGGTTGAAATCAGTGTGAGGGAGAAAAAAATTAGTTGATTTTTAATGTGGTTTTAATGGTTGGTAGAACTCTAATCCAACCATTCTCCATTAAAATGTTAAATAGAGGAATATAATTATAGTCTTTAAGATTCCTTAAGTATCTTTTTAACTGGATATCAGCTTTTTAAGGACTTTTCATACATTAATATTTAATCATCAGAATTTAGGATAAGCGGGCAAGGTATGTCAGCTAATTTTAGCCTAGTTATATGAGATACCAACAGGTTTGGCATTATACCTTCATATATGCATGCATGAGTGTCTAAAAATACTGCTTCTGCAATTATCCCACTCATTGTATTAAGTCCTCTTTAAAACAAGCTTGTCTACTCACATGAATGGGAGTTTTTATCCAGATCGTCTAGCTTCCCTTCTTTTAGCATCTGAAAATCATTACAAAATTTTTGTTAATATTATTTAGATATTAGATGGGGTGGTTCAGATTAATCTTAATATGGCAGGGGTAAAAACATTGCACTATGCAGGGTCTGTCATTTCAGAATACGACCTAAGATGCTAACCGCACAGATGCGGCGATCCAGGTCACCTTCGCATTGGGGCTGTTCCATAGTATAGTAATCGTAGATCGTGACACATTCAGATGTTTCACTGCCCCTTCGACATTGACCGAAGTTTCTATCGCATTGTTCGTTAAGCCATACCTGAAAAGGATAACTGCCTGAACTTACTTTGAAGTTTAGTAGCTCATCATTTTGTTGGCTGGTAATATAACATATGTTCTCCATTCCTGAATAATCATAAATGCCTGAAGTTAGTTTGAAGTTTAGTGGTTAACCATTTTGATGGATAGTAGAATTTTAATTCCTACTACATTCCTCAGAAAATTAGTGAGTAAATTATAGTTCAAAGTGTAGTTGGTAATCATTTTACTGTGAATAATAATAAAATATGAATATATTAGTATAGCATGATATTATAAACTATTTTTTCTTTTTATATTACAAGTAAAAGGGCCCTTACAGGATACTGTATTGTACAAGTGCTTTAGAATGAGATCTCAGTCTGTTCTATATATCTGCTTTTTATGAGCATTTCCCACTTATAGTGAATAATCTGAAAAGATAAAAAATAAGTAAAATATAGAATGGAATTATTAATATAGAATGAGTAAAAGATAATGAAAATTACCTCGCTAGCTACATGCTCCGTTTCAAGGAGAACCATCTGAGTGCCATCAGAAATGACGCGAGGTCCCAAGAAAACAGCAATACCCGAGAGAAATTGGGGAATGCAACTTAAAGAGAAAACTTAAGGCCAAGTACAAAAAAATTATCATTAACGACTGGATAAACAAATACCAAAAAGTATCTTTCTGTCTACTTGTGAAATCATATGACAAAATCTTGTCAGTGCAACAAAATGAGCTATAGTAATACCTTAAAAAGCCTAAAAGCGCATATGCAGGTCTTGGGCAGCATATCTAGACGATTCCATTTTCGAATAAATATAGCATATCTTCTCCAAGTTTATTCTATCAAAACAAGACCTGAAAAAATGATTGATCATTGTTATTAGATATATGACAAGTAAAATTTATTATTCATTTTAGTTTTTACTTGCTCTTCTACAAAGGCAATTTGTCTATATTAAGTGTTTCTCATTTTATCAGAAATTACAGTTTATTGTACCTGTAAAATATAGCTTGTGATAGTTCCTTATATCCCCGTCTCCCAACACATACTATCTGAATTATGTATAAACTACATTTATCATTACAAACTCCAGTATTCAACAGTAATATATATTAACAATACGTTAAGGGAAAACCTTGCTGGAATACGCAGAAATACAATCTGTAGAGCCAGAGGCATACCAGTTTTTTTCCCTTACACAAGACAATTCGAGCAACAAGCTCACCAGTTATCATTTAATGGAATGTACAAGAATATTAGATGTTTAGCAAGAAGAATACCAGTCTTCTTTCAAAGGAAAGTACAAATAATACCAAGTGTTTAACATAAAGCATACTATTACACTATTTTATTCTTAATTACTTGCTATGATATTTAAAATTAATTGCAAATTCTATTAAAATTTTATTTATACATAACCAAATATAGATTGTAATGTTTAACAACTGCAATATCACTGGGAGTGCTCATGTACAGTTATCTGGAAAAAACTTTCCCTTACTAGATCATACAAGAATAGGTAAGTGTTTCGCAAGATGCATATACAGTACTGGTTTACCAGAAGTGTTATACCAAAGAACACGAAGTGCTTAGCAATAAGCATCTCTCTCCCATACAGGAATGTATAAGAATAATTGTCATGGAGGAAGCATACCTGTTATCCCAGATCTCTTGGAAATGAAATCGGCAACGAAATTCCAAAATTCTTGCTAACTTATGAAGTCAATATTACGTTTTCCTTCTGTAGTAAACTTCAAAAGTTGCTCCACAATTTGTGTAGCTCTGGGATAGCTTCAGTGTTGCCATTACAGTGGGAGCCAATTGAACTTTGATGTCCTGAACTTAAAAAAAAAAAAAAAAAAATATATATATATATATATATATATATATATATAATATATATATATATATATATATATATATATATATATATATATATATATATATATATATATATATATATATATATATATATATATATATATATATATATATATATATATATATATATATATATATATATATATATATATATATATATAATGTGAACCAACTGCATACTCTGATCAGTTATGTCATATTCATAAGGCTTTTCAATAGTAAATCCAAATTATTACCATTTATTATTATTGCAGAATTATTGTGGTCGAGCCCAATGCGGGGCGTTTGGAAGGGCATCAAGTTAATTCCTCAGCTCCAAGCTGTATGTGTCCACCCCCCACTAGAATGGGAATTTACGGTGACAGAGCAGCAATTACTATAGGCCGTAACAACTATATCCAGTTAAGTTTCGACTTAAAAAAGCAATAAATCCAAAATACACAAATACGAAAAATACAAAAAGAAAAGACTGAAAATTCTAACTTCATACAATATATACAGTAAAAAAAAAAAAAAATCTTTAATACTGCCTAATATATCTCACCAAAAACATTACCAAATACATCTATTAAAAAAAAAAATTCCATGTCCCACCATATCTAGCCTCAATATCCAGTAACAACCAACACTGCACCAACAGAGTAATCATCACTAGTGCACCGGCTCTGAATACCGAATAATATTCTAGATCACCGCAAGTTACAATGATCATGCGATAACATTGTCTTTTTCGTGCATTGTATCACATTTTCTCATGTTGAATACAGCTCGGGAATCAATTATTAATATACATACAATAAGAAAAAAATTAAAGTGTACGTATCTTAAGTCCCTCACACTGCCATCTTACAAAGTTATCTCTGGTATAGCTCAAACCTCTAATGTCAGCTATGGAGCAAAACCCACTTCAAGTATACTTTATCATGATGCATGCGCATATGAAAACTTGAAATTGTATAATTACAAACTTATATCCCAAATGGCTATCCCAATAATTATACCAGCGATACATTATTATAATTATTATTATTATCATCGTAATTAGTATTTACTCATGCACCATACGAGTGTACTTTTAATATAAAGTTAAAATGATCTCAGAAACGAACAGGAAAAATTCTCTAAAATTTATACAAAAAAAAGGAGTAGCCTGAGTTTCTCCCACCCCGTTTTCTTTCACTTAAACCCCCTTATCAAGCCCCGCCCTTTCCTCCTCACTTGCATATCATTACCAAACCGATTTCATTTCCTACCCTCATTTTTTCCCCTCAGCTCTCTTCTCTCTTTCAAGAACACAAGCTCATCTGTACCAAAAATTGAAAACTCTCGCTTCCAACCCCCTTTCCTATTTGTATATAGAATCTTATCCTAAAGCCACGCCCCGTTCCTCGTTACCTGCTAATATATCTAAATATATCTAAATAGGGTAAAAGACTCATTTGAAACATCAACTCGTATAATAATTGTCCAGTCCTGAGCTATGAGTTTAATTAATTACTGTCTCAAAGTTTGGGGATGTACAAATAAGACAATTACAAAGAATACAAAAGTTACAAAACTTTGCAGCACGAGTGGCTGTTGGCAATGTAAGAAAATACGAGCACATCTCTCCTGTTTTAAAAGATCTAGAATGGATAAAGATTAGAGATAAATATGTTTTTTATATATGTACCTTTGTTTTTAATATACTAAGAAACAATCTTCCTGATTGCTTGTATAATTTTTCTACAGTAAGCTCAGTTACCGGGTTAACTACCCGTCAAGGGGAAGATTTATTAGTACGAAGGTCTAAAACTGATATTGGCTCAAGAGATATAAACATTCGTGGACCTCATTTATATAATCAGCTTCCCAGAGAACTAAAAAATGCTGGTTCAGTGTATACTTTTAAATATAATCTTAAGAAGTTACTCTTAAAGGAAGATTTTACTTGTAATTTTTAATGGTACACTCATCTTTATGATTTGTTTGTTTTAGTATGTCTATATCGTACACCACAGATGTCTATCTGGAATATATATGTATCTTATTTGAATACCCAATGTACTTTGGAAATAAAGGCTTATTATTATATTATTATTATTATTTCAAGTCCTACTCTTTCTCTCTCGTTTTCTGCCTCACTAGAAGCTACACGAGTGCTGTCATGGCTCAACTTCGATTCCTTTCAATTCATTTGACGGGTTTTATAAGCAGCGCTGCTCAAAACATTTTACAGAGCTTGGGAGTGTCAAGTTTCCTATCTACAACTTTACAATTAGCAATTAATTCTTACTTCCGAAAAAAAAAGTCAATTTGTATTAGTAAGGATGAAAGTATGAAGTAAATATCTATCGTGACAGAATAATAGAAGTTTGTAAGCATAGGTGAAGTAAATTTAGGTGCGGTCTTAGGTGGATAGAAAAAACTAAATAATAATTATAGGCGCAGAGAGGCTAGTAGGCGGTGGATAGAGGTGAGAGCGCACTTCGACGATGGCTGCAGAAATGGATAGCAAGACCGGGCGGAGAATGGATGAGGGGAAGGTAGGAGGGGCTGCAAAATATCCAAGGGAGGGGTTTAGAGGGGAGAGACGAAGAAGGGAGGAGCTTCGTGTAAGCCACAAAAATTTCATTTGGCAGAAATTCTAGCGAGGCAGAAGGGGCTTTTAAGCTTTTGAGATGAGACCTATGAATGGAATTAACTTCTAGCAAGGATGAGCGCGTGGCTTCAATTGAGGAATATATTAAACGGTTTTAATCTAGGACAGAGAGAAGGAAACGAACATATTCAGGTAAAAAGGTAGGTACAAAGGAGGCAAAGGGGGTTGTGGTAGAGGAAGTGAGGAAAGGGCGGGGCTTGGCAAAGTAAACAAAAACATTTATTTCCATTTTGTGCAATGGTTATTCAACATTAATAGTAACTTATAAGTAGACATGTAATTAAACTAATAAATAAGAAGGTAATACATATAGTTAAATTAAATTTAGCTTACATAGAAAATAATAATGCTATAATAAAAATGTTAATAAAGTAGTAAGAATAACACTAGATACGGCATCATTTCCATATTTGTTTTCCTTACAATGAGAATAATTAGTTCTTAATGAGCAGAAACTATTTGTCCAAAAGAAAACTATATAGTTTGCCTTTGAAAGGCGATTCAATGTGAGAATGGGAGAAACAGGGGGGATTGTAGCTCTTTTAAGACTGCAGCACGAGGCTAGATATTTTACGCCATGTCTGCAGTATGAAGAAGACATTTGCTGAAGGAATTCTTGTAATTTGTATCCTAAAGAATACAAATTGAACATTAGTGCTTATGTAAATTACTAATCCCGGGAGCTTAACCACAGTTCCATTGTCGAATAGAATAAAATAGATCTGATGTAGCCAGTTCAAACCGGATTGGACCCTCCGAAGCTAGTCGAAAGATTATCAGGTGACCTGATGATACCTGATAATCTTTCGATATTGGGGACAGTGACCTGATGATACCTGACAATCTTTCGATATTGGGGACAGTGACCTGATGATACCTGATAATCTTTCGATATTGGGGACAGTCTAAGGGAGGTCGTGCAAATAAGTCTGGTAAAAATTAAAGCAGCTAGCAAGTGAAAAGCGAAAATATGTTGGGATATGTTTGGATAGGAGGCAAGAAATAATAGTAAAGCCAGGCGAGGGAAGGGTTAACTTCGTATATGGTTTGAAGATGTGAGAATGTATAACGCAGGCGAGGCTTGGGATTCGATGGAGTTAAACTACTCAAGCAGTAGGAAAGGTAGAGGCAAGGCAGGGCACACGGTGAAGGTGTGGTTGGCATCTTGCCAGTGAGAGAGAGAGAGGCCCTTATCTAGGCAGCAGCTTCATAAGCTTCCTATATCCTCTCTCTCTCATTCCAGAAGCAAGGACAGGTGAATGCACTCAAACTGGTCAGGAAATTTGAACGTACTTCTGTCGCTCATTAGTAGTTTAAAACTAGCTGGTTGTCTTTAACTCTTCGAAAATCTTCCTACATACAATCTTTTTATTTGTCAAGTTGAATACTATTACTTAAGCGTATATTTTGTGATATTATTTACATTTTAATTTCATTTTTCTCGAAAACATTATGCTTATTTTTTACGAATACAAATTATATTCTTTTCAGATTAAGATGGACGTGGAGGGCAGACGTAGACGAGGAAGACCTAAACTACGGTGGAAGGACCGACTGAAGGAGGATCTCAGAGAGAGACAGCTGGAGGAGGAGCAAGTGATGGACCAGAACCAGTGGAGACGACTAGTGAAGAGATGCGACCCCATATGAAAATGGGAACGCAAATAGAGGAAGAAAATTCTTTCACGAATAAATTACCATTATTCACATTTTCACGAGTTACCTTAAGATTACAATATACTTATATTTTTCGCAATAATATTACAGAATTGTTTAAATTTTCATGAATATTTTCGCATGGATTTTCATGAATTAATCATCATTCCCAATTTTTTTTACGTATTTACGTTACTTATTTACAAATACACCTAAGTACGAATCCCGTTAGAGGCATATATATATATATATATATATATATATATATATATATATATATATATATATATATATATATAAAGTTAAGAATCCAAATATTCGTAGTGCTCATGAAGCAACTCCTAATACTGATAAATACAATTAAGACAATCATGAAATATGTCTACACGCGAACAAACACACACACATATATATATATATATATATATATATATATATATATATATATATATATATATATATATATATATATATATATATATATATATATAGTGTGTGTGTGTGTGTGTGTGTACATACACACAAACCATCATTATTATTATTATCATCATTATTTTCAACCATATTACTAAAAATATTTAGGACATTCCTAGTTCATTTTCTATGCCTACATCAACACTGAATATTCTTGGATATTCGTTACACACCTCATATTATCCCTTCACATCTGACAAGTCATTACACTCTCCATTTCTGTTTCTCTATTTTATGTATTCTTCGTGCCCAAACCTGATGAGAGCGGTTTTATTTTATTTTTTGGCCTGTTCTGGTGTCACAATGATAAGAAAAAACTAAGGAGGAAGGAAGAGATATTAGTAAAGCAGGAGTGAAGGGGTAGTAGCAAAGGAAACTGCACAGCATATACGTAGGAAGGTTCGACTTTTTGAATAAAAGAAAATGGTAGCGACCTGAGATAAGGAAAGGCGTGGCTATATATATGGAAGACCAGGGAAAATATTCGAAAAAATAATACACTCCTGAGTATACAAATATTTAGAATTAAATGACTTTTTCCCTCCCAACCAACGCGGATTCAGAAGAGGCAGGGGCACACATACAGCTCTAACGTATCTCTACGAGAAGATAGCCATCTCACAACGTCTCAAGAGAAAATGCAATGGTTTGAGCAGAGACGTCTCCTCTGTATTCGACAAAGTATGGAGAGACGGACTTGAATTTATGATTATAGAACTTCAGTTACCCCCATGAATAAAAATTCTATCAGACTTTATATCTGACAGAAAGTCGGTTATTAAAATAAACGAACACGTGGGAACTCAATTCGAACTCAGAGCAGGTGTTCCCCAAGGATCGTATCCGAGTCCGCTTCTCTATGCTATCTTTACAAGAGATATACCAAAGCCTGAACCAGGATGCATAACAATTATATTCGCCGACGACATTACCCAAATAATTACTGACCATAATAAGAACTATTTAGCAAGAAAAACACAACGTGAAATGATCAAAATTAACGACTACAAGAAAAAAATGGAAAATTAAAACCAATATTAACAAATTTAAACTTTTATTTCAGCTTATAAACCATCAGATGTGATAATTAACAATAATAGAATAAATTTCTCCAATAGCCTGAAAACCCTGGGTCTAACCTTAAACAAAACCGGGGTGAAGCCACACAAACTATATTAATACAGTGTAAAATGGCATCAACTAAGCTAAAAAGACAACCTGCTAAAAGCCAAAAATAGTCACTTTATACAAAACTTTAATAAGACATACTAATATACCCCCAATACCCATGTGCCTATTATCCAAATCTAACCTTTTAAAACTCCAAGCCATCCAGAATATAAATTTAAGGAGAATTCTCTCAGAAAGACCACCATAAATAGAGAGAATGGAAGAGATCCACAAGAGCCTTAAAGTCGAGGCACTAAATACATATATATTTAAAATGGCATCTAAAACCTGGGGAAAAATGGAAATGGACTTTCAAGAATTACTTGGGGAAAAATGGAAATGGACTTTCAAGAATTACTTCAGGAAACAACTTAAATAATGAAAGAAACAGTGACCATTCCTGGTGGAAAAAAATTTCTCCAATATTACCGGGAAATCCACCAGTACCGGTATACACCAGATAAAGCCAAAACTCAAAACATTCCTACAATGTCCTTATATATTGCACGTGTATATTTGGATATGCATATGTACACGGGGAAAAAACTTCAATTAAATCAAAAATGCTAATTCACCTAAAGTTTCTTTCTCTGTGTGTTCGCATATACATATAGGGGAGGAAATGTAAAAATGTGTCTATGTGCATATGTATACATGTGTGCGCGCAATTAACATTTTGATCTATCCCTCTCACTAAACTACTCTTCTAAAATGTCAAAAAAAATAATAATTTCAACTCTTTCTCTAATACTTTACTTTGTTCTTCTCACTATTAAAAAAGAAATCTTATATTCATGAAAATAAATGTGCAAACTAACAACTCATGTAAAGACAAAAAGGATCAACTTAAAAATTATAAAAGTCTTGAGCGAGCATTCTGGGGCATCTCAAATGTAAGCCATGCCTATTTATTATATATCAACTAAGCAAGAGGGACTGCCCCTCTATTCATCTCTAATTTTCGCGCTTATCCCCCCAATCCTTCTCATCCTATATCCCCTTCTCTTCAGTGATGACACCCTGCATAGGGCTAAGAGAGTTCACTCGACGCCGTCACTGTTCTTCCCCCACCTATCCTATCCCATCCTATCGATCGAAGGGATAATTGAATAGTGAAGACCATTGGAAAGTTGTGAATAAGGGTTCAACTAAGATGGTTCTTAGGAAAAATTCTAGTTTTCGACTAAAAGTTGCTAATTCAATTCACTTGGAGATTAATATGAGTGGCGGCAGTAGATCTTCAGGAACCATAAAGTCAGATAGGTGTACTAGCGACCACAGTATTTGGCTAGAAGTAGTGAGTGTGGATAGACGTCCTCTCTGGAGTTCATTTTTGGTACTTCGTGAATGATGAGCAAGAAGGGGAGTGGGAAACTCATTCTCGTTCGGGTGGCAGTCCGTATATGTCCACTGCTGCCAAGAAAAACTCAAGAAGGGTGCCAGGAATGTATTGATGTGAATGAAGGAGAACCCCAAATCATCATAAATGGCTCTAACAACGCATTCACTTTCGATTACGTTTTCCCTGTCAACACTAGTCAAAGTTATGTTGACGAATCTGCAGTGATGAAGGTTGTGAAAAACTTGTTTAAAGGATACAATGTTACTGTTTTGGCCTATGGGCAAACGGGCTCTGGGAAATCTCACAGCATGGGCACTGCCTATGACCAGGATATAGACGATGAAGAAGCGGGCATCATACCGAGAGCTGTGAATGACATATTTGAATGGGTAGCTCGACACACAGAATGCAACTTCCTCATAAAGGTGTGGTTCATTGAACTGTACAAGAAACGCTGACATACTGAGCAGCAGAAATCGCGAGGAGTGCGCGTAGGACATTAGAGAGGACTCTCTTAGAGGCAGCAAAATTGTGGGATTGACAGAAATTCCTGTCACCACCTTAAGAGAGACTGAGATGTTTGGAACAGGGTGCACTGAACAGAGCCAAGGGTGCTACTGCCATGAACACCCACTCAAGTCTATCGCATGACATCTTCTCTCTACCCATCGAACAAAGAAACAAAATTGAAGGAGATAGTATTGTGTTCAAAATTTCACATGGTGGACTTGTCTGGCAGCGAACAAGCTAATAAGACAAAAGCAACTGGTGAACGCTTCAAGGAAGGTGTGAACATCAACAAAGACCTGCTTGCCCTTGGTAACGTCATTTTTGCTTGTGCAAAAAGGGTCAAGGAGGGTACGTGCCTTACAGAGACTCAAAGCTCACTAGGTTTCTACAGGATTCACTTGGCGGGAACTCCCACACGGTCATGATTGAGTGTGTCCCCCGCCGACAGCAATTTAGGAGAAACCGTGAACACGCTGCAGTACGCAGATCGTGCCCGCAATATAAAGAACAAACCTTTTGTAAACAGAGACCCACAGCCGGCTGAGTTGGCTAGGCTTCGCCAGCAGGTTCAACAATTGCAAGTCCAGCTGCTGCCCTCTAGTAGTAATTCAGGAGGAGTCACGCAGTTTCCACAACGCCAGGAGCAGCTTGGTCTAGTCAAGCAACTCCAGAATAAGATTGAACTGGAGGTGGATGTACACAAGACGGAAACAGTCATGATGGAGCATGAGTTGTCTCATCACAGTATGACCACAAACACTTTGATAGTTCACGTGCAAGATGGAAGTGACCAAACCATAAACAAAGATGAGGCAAAGCAGTGTTTAGATAACGAGGACATGGACGATTTGCCATCTAAGTACTTTGCAGCCAGATAGCTGCGTTAAAGAAAAGCAGATAGAGCAGGCCAAGCTGTTGAGAATTAAGGAACAATCGGAGCAAAAGATCTTGAAGCTTAACTCTGAAATTCAGGTTGCACTCCTCAAGGAACAAGACAGGCACAAACAGTACCAGCTTGTCAAAATGGAGACTTCTTTTCAAACAGCAGAACGTTCTGAGGCAAAGTATGGAAAAAGCAGTGGCCATTGATAAAAGATTGAAGCAGCACCTTCATCACCACGTGAGAAGTTCACTGTGTCTCTGGACCGCATTTTGGATTCGAACCCCCTAAAGTCATATGAAAAATTTTCAGTCAATTTACAGGCAATCAGAGGAATGACTTCGAGAAAGACTCGCTCTTAATGCAAGACTTTCAAGTGATCATTAAACACCTATTGGAGATGTTAAAAAAATAAAAATAAATGAAGCTGCCTATGACTGCTTTGCACACGAGGTGATAAACCGTTATCGGTTTGTCTTGGCCAGTCTGTGGGCTCGATCCATGGTTTCCTGGTATACGGTCGATTTCCAGAATGATTTGTTGAATGTCACCTGTAAAAGAAAATAGGATAATTTTTTTCTTCTTCTCCCATGTAGTAGTAGTAGTAGCAGCAGCAGTAGTAGTAGTAAACCATGAGAAAAAAGGGTATAATAATGGATTTAGCCACCCATCAAAATGAAAAAGAAAACCATCATCACAGATATCAAAGGAAACGTGATGTAGTTTGGAGTGGAATGGGGAGAACTACGGAATAATAATAATAATGAGTAATAATAATAATAATGAGTAATAACAAGAATAATAATGAGTAATAACAATAATAACCTCTTAGCTCTCACATACTCAAAACTAATTCATAGCAGTGTTTAACAATAGCATTTAAACTCATTCACAGCAGTGTTTAACAATAGAATTTAAACTCCTCCATAGCAGCGTTTACCAATAGCATTTAAACTCATTCATAGCAGTGTTTAATAATAAACTTTAAACTCATTCATAGCATGTTTAATAATGAACTTTAAACTCATTCATAGCAGTGTTAATAGCATTTATTTTTTTATACACGAAAATTTGGTGCACACAATTCGATTCCAGTCAAAATAAACCTCTATCACCGTATAAATTGTAATTTTCGAGTATACTCATAACAAAATAAATCACTTATTTCTAACTCACATTGTCGACCATTTTTGGTTTCAATTGAAACTGAGTGACGATGATGGACAGGTTAAAAAATGAGTATATTAGAGGTACAGTGCAGATAGGATGGTTTGGGGACATGGTGAAAGGGAATGATTGAGATGGTTTAGTCATGTGCTGAGGACGGATGCATAGTACATTGGGTGAAGGCTGCTGAGGATGGAGCTGCCAAGAGTAGGGGGTGAGGTGGGCCAAAGAGGAGATCTATGGGTGTGGTGAGGAAGGATATGAGGAAGTGTGGTGTGACAGGGATAGGGTGATATGGAGACGATTGATACGCTGTAGAGACCTGACGGAGAAAGCCAAAAGATTTGCTTGACTTTTCATCAATCCAACTCTATATTTATCTTCTACCTTCCGCTCATCACTTAAAAATATTCTTCTTTTCAATTCATCAATCCTATTACTTGACATATCTTGAGGCAATTTTGTCATCATTTTCCTGAGAATTCTAATTGACCCTTCAACCCACAATATAAGGCTTATTTTTTTATATCATGAAATCGAGCATTCAATTTTCATTTGTTGAAAAACTTAATTTTAAAAATCACTTGAAAATTTAAAAAAAAAAATGAAAATTGTTCAACTTTGGGGCCGCGGGAGCATAGTGGAAGACAGTATGTCAGGATGCGACCAACGCGTTTGCGAGCCCACAGCGGTGTTTTTAGAAAGGTTGAATATATTGTAATGTTTTTTTTAATGGACAAATAAGTGGTGATATTGTTGGTATCTTCGTGTTTTTGATTACTTGATTTTGTATTGTCTTTGTAATTCATTGTATTGTAAAAAAAAAATTATTCTTGTTTGTCAATAAACTATTACTATCTGCCCCTATTCAAATAGGGCCTAATTGTGACTGGGAAAAGACCTCACATTTTCAACTAAAATTTTCCACTTCCGGTATCAACTCTCATTTGGATCTTTGAATTCTTCA
>JAXCGZ010022824.1:0-20000 GCA_037179515.1 Halocaridina rubra | reverse complement strand
TGCAAGAACATAACATTAAGGCTGGAAATTCATTATATCATACAGAGCAATATTATGAAATATTTATAAATCCAGCTATTTATTTAAAAGGTGTTGCAATATTGACCAGTAAACGATTGTCTCCTATAACTGTCATAAAACAAGAGATGGACTATGAAGGTAGAATATTAAGCTTAACGATAAGAACTGGTGGTAAGGAAATTCATTTACTTAATGTCTATGACCCATCGGGCTCGAATAAGAAAAGAGAAGATTTTTTTGATAGTTTATTATATAACATGAGACAAAATATAGATAACGACAATTTTTGCAGGGGATTTTCATAGTGTAACTCGTGTATAAGATGTTAGTACTTTGGATAAAACTGATAGTCAAAAAAAATTTGGTGAATTACTTAAAGGGACTGGCTTTAGAGATGCTGCAAGTATCAATTTTGTAACAGATTATACATACATTAAGACAAATTATGCATCCCGTATTGATAGAATATATGTTAAAAGTCTGTTTAATCATATTAATTCATGTAAAACAGTACCTATAGCATTTTCAGATCATTGTATGGTAATTACTAGTATCAACTCTTTGTCAACTAATAAAGGTAAAGGTACATGGAAATTAAATGTTAGCATTCTAAATAGAGAGGATGTAAAAGAAAATTTTAGCGTACTATGGCAGTTCTTAAAAGGAGAGCGAGTATAAGTTTAATAACTTGATCAAGTGGTGGATTTATTGTAAGGAGAAAATTATTTTTTTTTTTTTAAATGTCAAAAAAAAATCTTAGCAGAAAAATATGGGCTGATAAACTTACTACAATGTAGGTTAAAAGAATTATACCAAAAGGCTAATGTAGGAATTACACTTTGATATAATACATTCAGTGAAAAATAAAATAGAAAGGATTCAGAATGAAATATGTGAAGGAGTGAAAATAAGGGCTAGAATTAAAGATAAAATTGAAGGAGAGAAAATGTCTCCATATTTATTAAAGAGAAAATAATAGAAATAATAAGATAATGCAGAATATAAAAGGTGTAAATGGACAGATATTGAATAATACTACAGCAATTTAACTCATGCTAAAGATTTTTATGGGAATTTGTATGATAAGGTGGAAGGTGACTGTCAGTTACAAGATATGTTACTGGATTTATGTTGTAATAAAGTATGTTAGTATGTTAGAATTAGGGAATGTGATTAAAGCTATGGGTACAGGGAAAGCGCCAGGAATAGATGGATTACCATCAGAATTTTACAAAGAATTTTTGGAAAATAATTAGAAATGACTTTTTTGAAGTGGTAAAACATATATTGGACAGACAGGAACTTGCGAACTTACAAACAGAGGGCATAATAAAATTGTTGAGTATGGGAAGTGAAGATCATACATTGAGTGGATGGAGACCAATTTCACTCTTGAATGTAGACTATGAAGTCATTGCTAACTTTTTGGCCAACAGATTAAAAGACTGTAATGAATAAACAGATCTCTGTTGAACAGTTTTGCAGTGTTAAAGGTAGATCAATAGTGCATTGCAATGATAATATTAGAGACATTATTCATTATACTTATGAAAATTATAAGCAATGGCTGTTATGAAGTTAGATTGGAATAAAGCATTTGATGCTGTTCACCACGGTTATTTTTGTTTAAAATTATGAATAAGTTAGGGATTCCAGATTTGTATATTAGTTGGATGAAAATGTTATATAAAGATTGTTGCAGTCGGTTGAGTATTAATGGAATGTTGTGTGATGTTTTTCCAATTATGAGATCTGTGAGACAAGGATGTCCACTGTCAATGCTGTTATATGTAATTTACCAAGAACCCCTCTTTTAAAGTATTAAGAACAATAAAAGTATAATATCACCACAGCTTCCAAATGGATGGAAAATTAGCAAGCAAGGATTTGCAGATGATTCATCTGTGTTTGTATCAACAGAGGAATCTATAGTTGAGGTTTTTAAGGAAATACATTTGAAAAAGCAAGTGGTGCCCTTTTAAATAGATACAATAGTATAACTGGGATAGGGAAATGGCATGGTAAAAATGACTGGCCTCTTCATTGGCTTCAGACAGAATATAATCTAAAGATATTGGGAATTTCTTATTGTGAAGACGAGAGTGACAATGGAAGTGAATTGGAATATAATAGAAAAACTAGAGAAAAGGATCAGTATGCTTGCCCAAAGGTATCTTACAATTTTTCAGAAGGCAATAACTGTGAAGTGTATTTCATTATCGAAAGTATGGTATGTAGCCCATCCACTTCCAGTAAGCAAGAGATTTTCACAAAAAGTAAATGTTTTAATATTCAGGTATCTTTGGAGGGGTAAGCTATCATCCCATCCGTAGAGCTACCTTGCTTTTGCCTAAAAGTGAAGGGGGTCTTGGTATAGTGGATGTTTTTAATAAAGCTGCTGCAATTCTTACAGCTAATAGTCTTAAAGAAACTTTGGAAGGAAGACTATTACATATATATTATTGTAGAATAAGACTATAGCTATTTAGTAAACACAAATAAGTATCCAGATGTATCATATATATGTCCCATGTTTTATTCTGGTGTAGTGGAAAACATAGGAAAAATTTGTAAACATGCTAACTTTCCTCATATAAAAAGTAAAGATATAAATTATCTTATATTTGTTAAGTCACAGCCATTAGTAGAGAAAGATTATCCTTTGCTACAGTGGAGTAAAATATGGGAAAATGTTAATCATCCAGTGGTTGGTTTAAGGGAGAGGGAATTTATGTTTAAACATTTACATGAAAGATTACCCACAAATAAACATTTAGAAGTGTTAGGAATTAAGAATAATGGAAATTGTGACTTTTGCGGTGAACCTGAATATACAATGCACATATTCTATTTTTGTATAGGAATAAAAAATATTTTTCATTGGTTTAAAAGTAAATTTAATTTGATATGTTCAGTACAAGGTAATAACTGGCTAAAATTATTAATGTTAGATATTAAAGGAAGAAGTAGAAGAGATGAGAACACTGCACTTCTGCTTATTTGTAATTATCTATATTGTGTATGAACTAGTCGTACACAGAACTTGACTGAATGTGAAACTGTTTAATTAAAGGTAAATTTAATTATTTGAAATGGTTTTTGAATATTTGTTATGCAAGTAATATACAGAATATTTTAACTAAAGAATTTTCCAATGTAATTTTGCAATCATTTTGCAATTGTAAATATTGTATATTTGACATTTAAAAAATAAAAAAAAAATACTTTACGGGTCTATTTAACTACATGGGGTTCTGGAGGTTACTTATCTTCACAAGATCCGATTACTAATAATAATGACGGTTTTAGTTTCATGAGAACTTAAGGAACTGTAGAGCGATCAACAGCCAGTACTTAATTTCAATTACTATCTTGTACACCATTTTGCACAGTTTCAAACTTTCGCATTGTACATATTCAAGCCTTTACCCACAAAAAAAAGCTATATATATATATATATATATATATATATATATATATATATATATATATATATATATATATATATATAATATATATATATAATATATATATATATAATATATATATATATATATATATATATATATATATATATATATATATATATATATATATATATATATATATATATATATATATATATATATATATATATATATATATATATATATATATATATATATATATATATATATATATATATATATATATATATATATATATATATATATATATAACAAATTCAGGAAAAATAAGTTTAACATTTTTAACAATATATGCATACTTTCATGTAAAATGTAATGGACTAAATTATAATATTTTTAAAGGATTTACCTGATCTATCTACATTTAATTTAGGTCGATTTTAGAAGCGATTCTGCAATTCCAATTTCAGATTCCTCTGTTTCCTCTAAAAGCTATTATAAAATATCTAACTGAGACATCACATATGATTCATTGCAGTTTCCTAATGCTTGGCAGTAGAAGTTTTATGTCTATTCCAATACTCACCCCTTATGTTCTTGGCATCTTTGTGGTATTGACATCTTTAGTAGAGCCATAGTAATAAAACAACCTATGGAAGATTTTACGCCATGTCGGAAAAAAAATACCTAGTCAAACCTGGAAAAATCCCTAACTCACGTAACACTAAGGTACGTCTAACTGACCCCAAGCGTCTATTACTGACCCCTAAGGGACCGACCCCTGGGCTATTACTGACCCCTAAGCCCGTGCTTTACCTACGCTAAATCTAACGGTAAAGGTAAGTTAGGTTAGGTTAGGTATACTGGACCTTTACCATAGCTTTAAATTTCTTTTTTGGAGAAAGCCTCGTAACGTTATCCATAAAGTGAAATTTAATAGATAATGCGTTATCCATAAATGGAAATTTAATAGATAATGCGTTTTTATTTCATGTGGATATTGCCTCATGGGTTTAGAAGAAAACGTCTTGTATAATAAAACGCTTATAATTTATTTATCATACTGGGAGTTAACCATTTTGTATAAAAATAAGACTAACAATTCCTCACCAAACTTAACCTAAGAGGGTGCATTGGGCGAATTATCTAATTAAAAAAAAGCACGCGCATTCTTATATAGTTCACAGCATTCACTTGAAAGAGAATTCACTCCTTAGCCCGTGAAACATGAAATTGCGATAAGCACTAATTTTAAATTTATTGTTCTTTAGCAAGATATATGAAATGGGAATTCGATTAGTCTCAGTTTCCATACTAAAAATTATACGTTTTTTTTTAAGGTAAATCTGATGTGTTCATAAATACCTCTATTCCTGTCTACAAATATTATAAAAGTATCTTCAACGTCCCACTGAGGGAGGGGTCTAGAATACTTCCTCCATTTTCCCCTGTGTGTTGTGAGAGTCGACTAACTGGGGAGGAGCGAGGGGACTGGGAATCCTCTCCTCCACATTCTCCTCCCAGAGTCTTGAGTATTATGCCTTGACTCAGCCACTCCCCTTACAAAGAGAAATTGGCTTATGTATATACAATCTCCAAAATACCAAACATTTTTTCTCGAGGTGGCAATTATCAAGTTGTTAGTGTGAATAACTACAATTAAATGATAGGGAACCGTAGAATTTAGCAAAACTTACGTAATATAAAAGAATTTTCGATAACACGTACAAATTATTCAACCAATTATAAATTACATGATGATCCGCTCAAAAACTCCAAAATACACTCAATATCAGCAATAAATATAACCCTCAGTTAAGAAGCCATGTACGTGATTATTTTAGGCTAGGCTAGGTTAAGTAGATTTAAAAAAAAAATAGTGGCAGTTATTCAGTTTTACAAAGCCAGTCTCCAAACCTACCCTACCCATTTACGGGGTTTTATATCTTTACATACAGTTTAGGGGGTTACTAATCTTTACAAAACCCGAATATGGATCTAATGATATTTACTTTACACACGAAGTAACGAGTCACGAACTTACATAAAAAAAAATATACTGCTAGGTGCTTCTAGAATAGTGTTTGCCAATAGACTTTGCGTCTAGTATTACTTATCCAAAGCCCAAAACGTAAAGATTTCCACATTTTGAGTTTTATCTAAAGACAATATAACTTTACTATTTATTAAAAATCTCAGTCCATACACCAAGACACATTGCAAAATGCAGCGATCAATGTGTACATTAACACCCTACCGTCTAAAAACCATTGAAAACGCTTCTGAACATTTTAATCATTCCATTTCTTAACTGGTATGGAACTAATGTTGTAAATTTCGATTTTGATTCCTAACTTGGGTTTGAAATTAACAGTACCAAGAATCTATTTAACCGGAAAAAATAAAATCCAGTGATACTGTGGCCATTTAAGAAGCCTATTTGAACACCCATCAAAAGTAAGTTTAAAACCAGACAATACAAAAACGAAACTCATCTCTATTCTGTAATAACAAAATGCTATATATATAATTTAAGTGAACACTTACAAAGTCGAATACAGCTTTAAAGGTTTCTAAATTCAAGAAGTCGGGCTCTTTTACATATAGTTATGGGATGCGAAGGAATGTCACCCTACCAAGACTTCCAATACTGATCTGTGGAACTCTTAAATCTTCTTTGGCGACGTTGGTAAATTGCTTATGACGTATTTAGGAATAAAGGAGGGGGGAATTTTGCCAGTCATGGAAAAATTTCCCCAGATTTCGGGATTTGTTTTCCCGATATTTTATTTAATTATACAGCGTATCCTAGGTCCTAATATTATGTACGATCTTTATATGAATAAGATACATATTATAGCTTGACCATCTGTTCAAATTATGTACTGAAAAGGGGGATTTTTGAACTTTTGGGGAAATATTTCTCCTGAACTTTGAGGAATTTTAGACCAACCTCCATGGCAGCACAAATGACAGTTGCGAGGCTAGCCGGTATTTGATGACGTATTAAGAAAAAAATAATAAAAACTGGGGAATCAGGGGTGGGTGGGGGTGTATGGAATTAATTTATTGGTTGATATTAAGGGGTGACAGAAAGAGGACGGAAGGGGGAGGGGGGAACGATCGGCAAATTAGTAGATGTTCTTCATTGCTAGTTAAAAACTCCATTATATATTAATCATATAAAAACATGAGCCATTTTCCCCTAATAAGCGGAGTGGCTGAATCAAGGCAAAATACTCTGACGCTCGGAAGAAAAAATACAGAGGAAGGGATTCTCAATCCCCTCGCTCCGCCCCATTAATCGACTCTTACGACACTCAGGAGAATATGGAGGAAGAATTCCAGCCCCCTTCCACAGGGGCAATATCATATATATATATATATATATATATATATATATATATATATATATATATATATATATATATATATATATTATATATATATATATATATATATATATATATATATATATATATATATATATATATATATATATATATATATATATATATATATATATATCCCATTACATTTGACAAGTCACAATACACTCCCTATCTCTGCTTCTCTCTATGTTTCCTTTGTGCCTAGGCCCAACGAGGGTAGATTTTTTTTTTTTTTGGCCCGTCCTGGTGTCACGATCATATATATATATATATATATATATATATATATATATATATATATATATATATATATATATATATGTGTGTGTGTGTGTGTGTTTGCGTATGTATTACAATAAATGTTTATATAACAATACGTAAAGAACATCATGTCATGCCTGTATTCTAGTTGTATGAATATACTGTTTATTCATTAACTCAAAAGCAAGGACAATAATAATTAAAACGTCAAGTAAATGAATAAAAAAAATAGCACAACTAAAAGTGAGAGGTTTGGCTATGTCTGTAAATGACTAAGGATGATATAGATTGGTCTACGTATGTGATCATGCACATATGAGCACATGGTATAAATAAATAATTAAGATATGTTTATAATAAGCTGTTAAAAAGATTGAAATAATATATAAACAATCTATTTTCAAAATTCATCTCGGGCTGATGAATTAGCTCTCTCTCTCTCTATCTCTCTCTCTCTCACTTATTTAGCTATTTTATCTATATCTATCTATCTCTACCTATCTATCATTAATATATAATTGAGCCCTGGTCAAGAAATACAAATGTTATATCTTTTCTTTGCAAAAATTGTCAAATAACATTTGATCATTTTTATTTAAGGACCTTTACAACTATTTAAGCCCTATACTACTACTACCCCTACTACTACTAATAATAATAATATGCTAACAACAACAATAACAAAAACAGCAACAATAATAATAATAATAATAATAATAATAATTATTATTATTATTATTATTATTATTATTATTATTATGACTTGTAGCACAAAATAATAGGCTTATAGATATTGAATGATTAAATATCGCTTTGCTTAGTCCTTTAGATAATTTCCTTACATTCATTTAAGTAGAGTGGCCTATGTGGAAAAAATGACAATAAGCCTATCATGATTTTTATATAATTACATTATTAATGTAGCCTTTCTGATTAAGATATATATATATATATATATATATATATATATATATATATATATATATATATATATATATATATATATATATATAGAGAGATATATATAGAGAGAGAGAGAGAGAGAGAGAGAGAGAGAGAGAGAGAGAGAGAGATTAAGTACCATGTATTCTTACAACCTCCAAGTCACATGGCGGTGACATAAGCATAGCTCGAATATAAATAAATATAACGCATTTTTTCGCATACTTATGGAAAAAAAAAAGACAATTTTCTCGTATATCTTGAACACGTGTATATTGGGGTGAATGTTTACCTTTACACACTCACCCCAGAAGAGAATAAAATAACATATTTATATTATATTAGATTGATTATGATAATTAGGTTACATTTGACCCCAGTTACAATATGAATTAATAAGTGAATTTAATGGGTTTTTTAGGGTAGAACTTTTTTTTAATATTTCTATTTCACTCGAATGGTGTGTGAAAGTGAACTATTACCTTATATATATATATATATATATATATATATATATATATATATATATATATATATATATATATATATATATATATATATATATATATATTTATATATATATATATATATATATATATATATATATATATATATATATATATATATATATATAAAAAACTGGTCTGTATTAGAACCGACACTCTGGGTCGAATATATATTTGAATATTAATTCTATTCACAATATGAACAGAATCACAACCTCACTCACCGAAAATCATGAATACACGGAGGTTCCAGCGCTTATTTCAGTCAGGCTAATTGTTTTCAGTGGTGCCTTATCTTAATCTCTATGTATCGTGAAATTGTAAATATAAAATTTGTATGAGTGAATGCTTTGACTCAGCCACTTCCCTTACAAGGGGAAAAATGGTTCATATATATATATATATATATATATATATATATATATATATATATATATATATATATATATATATGAGAATGTAATAATTATCCTATAAAGCAGATCTGGGAGTGCCTGTAGGCACTTGTCCCCATTTAATATTTTTAGATCCAAATAAAAAATAAATCTAATAATTTAAAAATATTATTTTTAGTAAGAAAATATTATATTTACATCGTAATAACACCAAATATTATATAAATGTTTAGTTTCACACTACAACTTAACAAAAACTTTCATGAAATTCATTGTAATATTGGGTTAGGTTAGGTATGGTTTGCTTATCTCCCCCTAATGAAAAAAAAAATTAGTTTGTTGAAATCGTTGAATTTTTTTTTTTATGATTATGACACCAGGACGGGCCAAAAAAAAAAAAATAAATAAAACAGCCCTCATCGGGCCTGGGCACGAAGAATACATACAGTAAAGAGAAACAGAGATGGAGTGTAATAACTTGTCAGATGTGAAGGGATAAAAGATGTGTGATGAATATCCAAGAATATTCAGTGTAGCTGTAGGCATAGAAAAAGAACCGTAACTGAAGGAACACTTAACATCGAACTGTCCTGAACAGACCTATTTAAGTTCAAAAAAACCTTCAGCTGTAGTATCGCAACGGGCGGCTGGTGCCATGAGCCAACCTGCTACATGACTATAGACACATATAATATATCGACATATATATGCTTTACAATATATTACAGCAAAATATGATACCCAGTACGGCTTGCTACAGGAGTTTGGTGTATTTCTCAGTGTGGTACCTAACTTACATTATATTTCAGGAAGTGACCAAGGAAAGCAGACGTTCCTTGTGCTTGTCTAATACTGCAGTGACTACTATGCATTAATCCTGGATCCCGGGATCTCAGGAGACATAACCAATTGGAGGAAAGTGCAGTACAGGCGTCTGTATTTTTTTTTTTTTTTTAGATGGGAAATTGATCAGTAGATTGCAGAAATATTTATGAGAATTTACAAGCTTAATACAATTTCAGCAAAGAAACAAGAAACCTGATGAAAATTTGCGTAATATTGTATATTCTTTTAATATATTGTAATTTCGTTTCACTCGCTGAGGATATAATTTAACCACTTACTAAAAACTTTTTTTTTTTATTGAATATTCTATTTTTATGTATTATATGCAATATTTCTAATCGGCAAAAATTGATCACTCCTAATCCAAATATTTCAGCTTGTTTATATATATATATATATATATATATATATATATATATATATATATATATATATATATATATATATATATATATATATATGTGTGTGTGTGTGTGTGTGTGTGTGTGTGTCTTTTCAATTTGGCACCATTCACAGCTCAGTTTGTGCTAAGATTTTCGTCATAGGATTGGTAAAATTGCATAAAAATTGTGCTCTTTCGATACCATTCATCGAATATTATAGTCGATATGAAACTGTGAGTTTTTGAATTTTCTTCATTAAATGTTTAAAACGTTATTGTTGAGGGGAAATTCTAATGCTTTAAAAACGTTTACACCACATGTATGCTAGACACATTTTCCCGTCCGTAAGCAGATTACAGATCAGGTATTTTAGCGCTAGTCTCAATAGGCCTACATAGTAAAATAATTAAAAATGTGCCAGTAACTCGTGATGTTTCAATTCGCTCAAATTTTATCAGATTCACTCTTGTATACATTCTTTGACAATGTCAATATTTTGTTAAGTGTGCGTGTGTGTGTGTGTATATATATATATATATATATATATATATATATATATATATATATATATATATATATATATATATATATATATATATATATATATATATATATATATATATATAGTGTGTGTGTGTGTGTGTGTGTGTGTGTGATTTATTATACGGAGTCTACGTCCTAATCTTCCAATTATATGTTAACTCTATGTAAAAGTAAATCGATTTAGTGTTTCATACATATAAATAATTAGCAAGCAAAACACCAGCGTAAATTATAATATAATAATTAATAACACTAAAAAGAATTAGAGATCAAATCTTAATACACAATACTGTAAAAGTCTACTGTTATACAGTATCATCGTATCAGTAGACCTACTTGGTAATGAGTTAAGTAGAAGTTCGTTCAATAATAAATTTATTAGCATAAAATGAAAAAAAAAACTATGAACCAAGTGACAAATAAAATGAAACAAAACAAAAAACAAAAATATAAAACAAAAACATAAGATATATATATAAATTCAAAATAGGAGGGATCACAAATAAATGAGTAAAATAAAATCCGCAAGTTCAGGTAACATTTTGTACATTTTCGTAAGCTGTCCCATTCCGTGGTGTTATGCCTCTGAGAACAAGTGGAATATTCCCTCCTTGAGAAGATCTACTGGAACTGAGGCTGAAGAACTGGTAATTTAACAATAATATCAGTTGGTTCCTCAATGGTGTTGGACTGCAAAAGAACATACGAAGAGAATAATTTGCTATTCTTTTAGTCTCTGTCTCTCTCTCTCTTACAGAACTGTATTTGCAGACTAGTAGAGACTTCACAATGTCATTTTCACTTGCATTTAACAGTCTTTATGAGAGATTATAACATGACATGTCTTAACAACATGTTTTTACAGTAAAATCCAGAAAGTTAATTCATATGACGTTGTATAAATATTCATAGCAGTATATTTCTTTTTTGAGGTCCAGTTCTGACAGTCAAAGCTGTCAAAATTTTCATACTATCCTTGTATCATAACTGTATTCAAAGAAGAGTGTAAGGCCGCGTTCGCACCAAAGTGGCACGTCGCGCGTGGCATGCCACGTGCGACGTGCCACTTTGGTGCGAAAGCGGTCTTACACTGCATACTTACAACGAAACCGTTGGCAGCATCCGCTGTGTAAGTCGTGATGTATCTAATGCCATTAGCAGCAACCCAAGAATATTCTCCTCTAATCACGCCATTTGCATCTTGGGATTCTTGACGGCTGGTGTATACAGTACTATCATCGTCATTAACAGCAACACTGAATTCGTAGGGTTCTATCGATTCCTTCAAGAAGAAGAATTTGTTACAAATGAGGAATCTGTAGAATGTTGATTACATTTCCTATTTGTGAACACGTGTTTAGCTGTAGCATTTTGACTTAATCCATTCTTAAATGAGTTAAATTCTTATTGTAAATATGAAGTATGCCAAATTCAAGATCTTATGGTAATTTGAAAAAAAAAAAAAAAAAATTGAAACGTAGCCCATATACTGAGGCTAACCTGAAAATCATTCGCTGGAGTAGTGAAGAAGTTTTTTGATATAGAAAATATCCATAAAAACTTTCCATATTATCAAAAACCATTAATCTATAAAAACAAAGTGTTCTTTATGAGAGATATGTGTATAGTTCTCGAAATAAAAATTAATGTCTTCAAAATTAAGATCAGTATTTGAAAACAAGCAAAAAAGTAGCTTTGGCAGAGGGGCCTAGACTACCCCCTCCTTGTTCCCCTGCTTGTCGTAAGAGTCGACTAAGACGGACGGAGTGATTGGTCTGGGAATCACCTCCTCTGAATTTTTTCAAAAAGAGTCAGAGTATATTGCCTTGACTCGGCCACTCCTATTATAAAGGAAAAATTGCTCATGTATATAGATGGATAGATAACTAGATAGCTGTACATTTTATACTTACCAAATCTTCCTGTTTTGGTACATTTTGGAACTGTTGTGGAGCAGATGCAGCAAAAGCCACCAGGCATAGTAAAATAACAGCCTGCCATAATTAGAATTATTAAGAATTTTACCGAATATCACATGAGAAATACCTTATACTCTTTCATAATAAGGCAAAGTTGAACTTTCTTAAGAAAATAAGTTTTCTAGTTTTATTATAACAGCTGTTTGGAATATTCATGAGTTTAGAATAGTTATTATTACATGAAGTCATATCAGCGATATATATATATATATATATATATATATATATATATATATATATATATATATATATATATATATATATATAATCTTTTCATATTCTGTTATCCACGCGGGGAGGGAGGTTAGAATACTTTATCCGTGTTCCCCTGCGTGTCGTAGGAGTCGAATAAATGGGGCGGAGCGAGGGGACTGGGAATCCCCTAGTCTGTATATTCTCTTCCCAAAAAGTCAGAGTATTTTGCCTTGACTCATCCACTTCCCTTGTAAGGGGAAAATGGTTCATGTATATAGATATCAGCAAATTACAGAATGGGTACTGAGAAAACAGCTAAGAAATCAAAATTATTTAAATTAGAAAAGCCAAGTCGTTGGTGGCTGGAAAGTCAGAATGCTTTACAATAGCCTAACCAGTTTTGGTTTCTTGTATTTATTACTTCAAAACAAAATGACAGTTAAGGAGAGAAGGAATTATCAGCCCCCTCTCCCTTATCCCTTTTTGCCACCTTATACGAAAATGAGAAATACAAAAGTTGTGATGCTTTTTTTTTTTTTACTCTACCTTTCTCTGTCGTAAGATGCAACTAAAATGGATGCGGGAATTATATAATTCCTCTTACCAGAAAAAAATATGATTGAAATCGTGATCCTAAATTCTTTTTAAATATCAAGTTCAAAGTTTCCCCACTAAACACAAGAGAGAGAGAGAGAGAGAGAGAGAGAGAGAGAGAGAGAGAGAGAGAGAGAGAGAGAGAGAGAGAGAGAGAGAGAGGCATGGCAAACAAAGTAACGGTACACTTCAACTCTAAAAGGAAGATGTCATTACTGAGTACTTTCACCAGATAGTGGCTGTCCTTGACGGGGTTAGGTCGAAGAGCGGGTACGGGAATTACTGCAACACAGAGATTCCATTTTTTAATAGTAAATAGTTGAACCATAATAAAGCAGTCACTGAAGGAGCAAGGCGACTCAACTTTGTGCCCGTCCCAAGCCCGGATAAATTGAGAGTTGGTGTCAAGGGTGGTATCCGGCTTTGAAATTGCTAGCCAAAATCAGCCACTCCTCACCAAAGTGGATAGTGATAAACAGCGCCCCTATATGAACATGGGAAAAACTGCTGACATAGAAGTCGTACTGATTAACTAAGGAATTTTAAGGTCAGACTGACTGCCTTTTTGAATATGTACGAGGAGACAGCCTCGATATGTTTTGCCATAGTAGTAGTAAAATAATAATAATAACAGTAATTAGTAGTGATAGTAGCAGCAGTAGTAGTAGAAGTAATAGTACTACTGAAAAAGACATCGAATGAATAGCCAATTTCTGCACTCTAAATATGACAAATGGTGATAATAGGAGGTATTTTGGTGCAATTATTGTATGCTGTCTACCACTACATACTTGATCTACCCTAAATCAGAATGCACTCTACAGAGAAACAAAATAACCAAACAATTTAACACACGGTAATTTCAACTTAACATCGGATTAGGTTAGGTCAAATTAAATTAATTTATAAATAAGAAGATAGGGTAATTACAAACTTGCCAACTAAACATATGGTTCCGGTTTTACGTCACGGACTCCCTTTTCTACTAAGGGCTAGGGCGGTTGCCTTCTTGCGAAGGACTTGTTTTGGCAGATGTAATCGTTACCCTGAGTGCATGCCCTTGCTAACCTCTGACCGTGACGGGGCGCGAACCCTCGACCTGACGCCTCAGAGTCGCGGACGCTACCGCTTGAGCCACGGCGACTACTAAATATCTTCACGAGAGAGTAATGGAACATAATAAGTGTTAATTTAAAAATCTATAAATTTCGACTTGATAAATATTGCAAACTCATATTAGAATGTTAGCAATACACAACTTACCTTCATATTGAGTGTAAAAGCCTTGATTCGTGAGTGTTAACCCTTTTCGTCGTTCGAGGGAGACTGGAAGTCAGGGTGGTCCTCAGGCCCTTTTATACCCTGCCAGGTCGGTTCCTGTCTTTGGTTTTGGAAAGGAATAGTGGAATTCTTGTTCATAGGACTAGTGACTTTTTGGTAAATGCGTGAATTCCTATTATTCTCTTGAATTTCCTCCTCAAGCCAAGAGGATTGGGTTAAAGAGGACGCAGGCGAGATTAAATTAGAAGACAGAAAAATAAATAACGAAGAAATATTCTATAATTATAAAGTTTGTGTCCCTGATAGCAAAAGGTGTATTTTCAATTAGGTAATAAATTATGAACATATTAATACGAACTTTATTGATAATGATGTAGGTTTATGTCTGACCTAATTAATAATGGCTGAATTTAACATCTAGATGATTTGAACATTATATGCTTCTCTTGCAAATAGTGTCCCTCGCTTGGGTCTCTCTCATGTAATTTTACTCGCGGAGCTTTCACATGCGAAGAGTTTGAATGATCAAGATGAATCTTTACTGTCTTTGTTAATTAATAATGTATGAATATTTCATATCCCAAAATCAAGGTTATATAACTTGTGGGTCATAGAATATTGCATATACTGCCCTAACAAAAGTTTACTTTAGTCTCCCCTGAAACAGAAAACGAAATTGACGCAACAAAAAACGGATACCGAACAGCTCAAAAAGTAAACATTGTGAACGTGGACAGAACTTATTGTGTAAATTTTGTGAATATTCGTAAATGTGAAGCGTATGTAAGTGAAACATCAAGATTTTCGTGGTTATGAATATATCATGAAGAGGTGGAGAGGGAGTGAAGGCGACCAGATAAAGAAAATGAGGGATAATAATCAAGTAAGATGTGTAAGTAAACTGTGTTTTATATTTGTTTGGTGGTAATTACCTGCTTTGGAGAAATTTGATAAATCTGAGAATTGAAATGTGTGTGTGTGTGTGTGTGTGTGTGTGTGTGTGTGTGTGTGTGTGTGTTTGTTCAGATTTTATTAATTATACGTAAATTAGCAAGGTTAAAATTCAAAGGTTTTACATATTTTCTAATGATACGTATAATTTATTCAGCGATAATTGATAATTTCATTTTATGTGTCAGTTAAAGGTAATTTGCTAATTTTTTATATATAATTTATGGACTTATAGACAGTTTTGTCTTTAAATTAATTTTGGGCTATGGTATAAAAACACATTTTGGTATAGTATGAAGGAAACATATTTCAATAAAAGCCAAGATTTTTTTCTTTGAATATTTTTTTTATTATTATTTTTGTACTGCTTACACACAAAAGGAGGAAAATATTATTTTAACAAAATTTGCCATTAAAACGGGGTTTAAAGTTGTCATACATACAATGTATCATTTTATTAAAGAAAAGGGAAATAAAAATAATTTTGAGATGTAAAAACATTTTAAAACAATGAAATGAAAAGTAGGAACAGAGGCAAGATAGTGACAGAATCTCAGGAACAGAGACAGAATACTGACAGATTGGTTTAAAATAACAAAATAAACGATAGAAAGAGACGGATATGGAAAGGAACGTTAGAGAAAGTATCGAATTAATTTCTTCAGCTGATTAGGCTACCGATAAAGAAAGGAGGACTTATTTAGGAAATGCATTTAAAAAAAATAAATAAATAAAGGAATAGAGCAAATATGTAAAGCTATAAAAAAAAGTTATGTAGTTCTACATATGAAAGAAAAATACACATAGGCCTATGCGTGTAAAATTTTATATACATTGCTATACTAATGAGAAGAGAAATTCAAAAGCACAAGACCAATGAAAGAGAGAAAAATGACTAACAGCAGAAAAGAGTTGATAAGTATGAGAAAAAATAATTAAATAAAACAATAAGAATGGAAAAAAACGATATAGATTAAGTTATCACATAAATGCATTAATATTTATACGTATAGAGAGCTTCAGTTATAAAAATGAATCCTATTGATTCAACAATTTGTTTTTTAATTTAATTAATTATATTAATTTGATAATTTAATTATATTTTTTTACGATCTTTCTTTGGAGGCGTATGGTTCGGGCAGTTTAACTTCAATACCTGTCTGTTCCTCGCGGGTTTCGGCCTGAAAATAAAATAAAAAAATTGTTAGGGAATAATAGTCACTAATACATCTCTATTACGTATTAATTAACGTACTGTATTTACTATTTCCTACAGCCTCTTGCAATATATATTTCACCTAAACTCTCAGCTGTTTAGTGTATCGTAACCTTAAACAAATTATTTCATGACGACGTTTTTAGAATAAGAAACACGAAAATAAACAAAAAATGAGAATTAAAACTTACGATAAATCCGTTGACGGCGTCTGCGATTTATTTCATGACGCTTTTAGAATAAGAAACACGAAAATAACCGAAAAATTAAAACTTACGACAAATCCGTTGACGGCGTCTGCGGTGTAGGTAGTGATGTATCTGATTCCGTTAGCAGCGACCCAAGAATATTCGCCTTGGACGACACCCTGTTCGTTCTGGACTTCGGCGCGGTTGGAATACACAGTATTCTCGTCGTCTTGGACGTCGAAGGAGAAGTTATAGGGCTCGATGGAAATCTGTAAATTAAAGCATTATTGTTAATTATTTTATACCCAATATAATGAATTGTTTATATCGATGAGTGATTTAAGAAAGCTTTCTTTCCATAATCTGGAAAATATCGCCATTTGTACTGATCAGGAAATTTAATGTGGCAATAAAAGTTTACTGACCTCTTCTGATGATGTTTGGGAGAGGGGCTTGTCAGCTCTGGGGGCGCAGGCAGCCAGCCCCAAAAGACACATCATAATGGCGACCTAAAATAGAGATAGTAATAAGTAAAAGTTTGTAAACAAAGTGAAACAATTAAACGTTGGAATTATTTTTATGAAGTATGGAGAATGAGCAGGGATCTCATTGACTATGTACAACGTTACTATTACTCCTCCTCCTCCTCCTCCTCCTACTACTACTACTACTACTACTACTACTACTACTACATATTATTCCAATATAATTTGAAGGAATTATTTAAGTATACAAGCATTATTTAGAGTGAATAATCTCAAATATCGAATGTGATACTATTAATTGGGGATGAAAAATGTATTTTACAATTCAGCACACACATACACACACACACACACACACATGCATATGTATCTTGAAACACATGTGAATTACCATTATATATATATATATATATATATATATATATATATATATATATATATATATATATATATATATATATATATATATATAACTCCATTAAGATTAGTATTTAAAATGTATTGAAATCATTTATATTAAAATGTCAAAATAAAATTAAAAATAACTTTTAAATAAAGGTAAAAATGATGGACTCTTGCGGTGAGGTATGCATGAGAGCGAGAGTGGGTGTGTGTGTGTGTATGTGTATTTATGTACACTTTCACCTTCGAGAACCTACACACACTGACTGCTTGCCCTCTATCCAGACAGTCGACTTATTTTGATGTCAAACTTTTGCTTCTGTTTTGAATGGTAAAAATGGTAATATATTTATTTAAGGTCAGAACAGAATATTGTTCTAAACTTAATAGCATATTATAAACACTGTGAAATTGTCTATAATAATTAATATAGGTATATAATATTATGCTTTGAAAAGACACATCTAAATGAATCAGGATTAATGAGTGTAGATAGATAGACAGATAGATAAATAGATTGATAGATAGATAACTCCCTTTTAACAGAAGCTTCTATTTGATATTAACTATATTAAAATATTTGCACTATATCTTCTGCTCACCCAAAACATCAACAAAAATATAACTGAATATTTTATATTTTGTTCAGTATTAATCACTAGTGACAAAACATCTTTAAATCCGTTACCCATTCATACTGCAAGGTGAACAGAGGCATCGAAATAAAAGTGTCTTAGCTTCTTACCTTCATGGCGAATATTACAGAGAATATTTTTTTGTCGTTGCTTTAACGGCGGATCGGAGAGTTCTACTTGCTAAGGGACCTGGAGCGGTCCATTTTATAGGGGTGTGTCCGCCCTCACTTATTTTTTTTTTATTTATTTCTAAGTTTCGTCATATACGCTCGGGTCAACTTGTTGCTGTAACCTGCTAAGTACTAACCTGTTAGAGTGTTTGTATGTATGTGTGTGTTTTTTTAAATGAGGTTTGTTGGCTGGTTGCCTGTCTAGTATTAACCAGTAAGCGTGTGTGTATGCATTTTCTGCTTGTGCGTGCGTGTGTGTGTGTAATTTTTCTTATGCATTTTCTGCTTGTGCGTGTGTGTGTGTAATTTTGTGTGTGTGTTTTCTGCATGTGTGTATGCGTGTGTGCTTAATAATGAGGTTTATTGGCAGGTTGCCTGACCTACTGCTTCTGCCTGCCTGCTTGTCTACCTACCTGACCCCGGTGTGAAGTACTGTTCTCGATTTGGTCGGAATGAGAATATGATGATGATGATGGTAATGATGGTTATTATTATTATTATTATTATTATTATTATTATTATTATTATTATTATTATTATTATTATTATTATTATCATTATCATTATTGTTTATATTATTATTATTATTATTATTATTATTATTATTATTATTAGTAGTAGTAGTAGTAGTAGTAGTAATAGCAGCAGTAGTAGTAATAGCAGCAGCAGTAGTAGTAGTAGTAGTAGTAGTAGTAGTAGTAGCAGCAGCAGCAGAAGTATAGAAAGAGGGAAATGGCTCGACTCTGAACGCGACATACCCGTGATCAAACCCACACTTGGGGCTAGGAAGGGCATCCACTCTTAATTCCCCAGCTCCAGCCAGTCTGCCCACCCCCATAATGGGAATTACTAGTGACAAAAAGCTGCAAACGGCAATCATAAATACGATTTATTTACAAACTTTTAATTATGAATGAGATATTTTCATTTATTTGTTTGATTATTAGATGTATGTGATTGTTTTTAGTATTTTTTTTGCTTATTTATATAATTATCTACTTATTATTGCACTTATATATTTTCTATAAATTCACATATTTTGCTCCTTTATATTGTGTGATTTATATATTTTCTTTTTTCTTTCATTTATTTCGTTATCTTCTCTCTTGTCTCATTCCTTCTTTCTCTTTCCTTATATATATATATATATATATATATATATATATATATATATATATATATATATATATATATATATATATATTAAT
>JAXCGZ010022823.1:102500-115855 GCA_037179515.1 Halocaridina rubra | reverse complement strand
TCCAATAACGAACATGTTATAGTGTTGTCTCTCTAATTACATAATGTCAATAGCAAAAAAAAAAAAAGATTTCTCATTATATCCTCTTTTGTCTTTTAAGTTCTGACAATTCTGATATTCATGTATTTATAGTGTGTGTGCGTGTGTGTGGACACGTGTACCAAACTTTTCCCCATAAACCCGTCATATAGGTTTTATATTTTTATAATTCTCTCTCTCTCTCTCTCTCTCTCTCTTCTCTCTCTCTCTCTCTCTCTCTCTCTCTCTCTCTCTCTCCTCTCTCTCTCTCTCTCTCTCTCTCTCTCTCATGTACAAGCTCATACACTGAAAAAGCTGAAGGACCAGAGTTATCATTATTTGAAGCGATCCCCACCCACCTCGCATCCCATCTGCGTATTTGATCCATCCCCCTTCCAAGCTAGGAAAACGGAAATACATGATAATAATGCTTGAGTATCTAGAACTAGAGGCCATAGATTGAAAGTGTGCGAACAATGGTTTTTATGAATTTAGTTATGTATCAATTTGTTTGTTTGTTTGTTTATATGGATTCATTTGGTTATTGTTGGCTTAATGGCTTTATACTTATATACAGCTGGAGTGTGCGATGAGGTTGAATTCACTGAGAAAATATATTTTTAAACACGAATGTAAAATGCGAGGACTGACTAGAATTGGATAGAAACTGCTATAAGATGGAGCATCACAAGCGTGAAGCTTTTTCTCTCTAACTACATGAACTCATAGCAAACAAAGGTGAAGAGATACTCTCGTATATACACACATTCTAACATACATGCAAATAAGTTTCGAACAGACAAGCAAAGTTTGCGTTTGTGTGTTTTTCCAGCACCATATCTACTATGCCTGGGGTCCCAGGTGCACCAAAGTATGTTAAACAACTGTTGGTCTTAAAGGTGATGTCACCATTGGGTAAACAGAGGAAATCACCCTTTACAGAACCGTGCATTGATATCATCATTCTTTTGATATGAATATGTGCTTGTTTTCTGTTTGTGAGAAAGTTCAGTTGCCAATAATAATAATTCATATACTAAAGCCATATTTCCCCTTGAAAGGGGGATGGCTGAGTCAAAGAAAATACTTTGACTTTTTGTGGGAAGAAATAAAGAGGAGGGGATACCCAGTCCCCTTGCTCCACCACACTTAGTATACTTTTACGACACGCAGGGGAACACGAAGGAAGTATTCTTACCCCCCTCCATCAAGGGAAATAATAATAATAATAATAATAATAATAATAATAATAATAATAATAATAATAATAATAATAAGAAGAAGAAGAAGAAGAAGAAGAAGAAGAAGAAGAAGAAGAAGAAGAAGAAGAAGAAGAAGAAGAAGAAGAAGAAGAAGAAGAAGAAGAAGAAGAAAAAGAAAAAGAAAAAGAAAAAGAAAAAGAAAAAGAAGAAGAAGAAGAAGAAGAAGAAGAAGAAGAAGAAGAAGAAGAAGAAGAAGAAGAAGAAGAAGAAGAAGAAGAAGAAGAAGAAGAAGAAGAAGAAGTAATATTTAACTATTGGAATATGGATCTCTAGAATCCTTGGAGTGACGATGAAGAAGAAAAATGGAAAAAATTCTTAGAGTGAAGAAGAAGAAGATGAAGAAGAGCAGGTGCCTCTTGTGTGGTTCATTAGTTCCCAGTGGGTTTCCCCATCAGTCTCCTCCTCTTGAAAAAAGATGGGGCGAATTTAAAGGAATTCCGATTTTTAAGACTGAGATGAAGAATTCTCTCTCTCTCTCTCTCTCTCTCTCTCTCTCTCTCTCTCTCTCTCTCTCTCTCTCTCTCTCTCTCTCCTTTTTAGTGGATTTTGGAAATATGAAGTGGGGGGAGTGAAAAACTGCAGTAGAAACTAATGCTAATGCCTAAGAAACATTTTCATGCTTTTATTATTATTATTATTATTATTATTATTATTATTATTATTATTATTATTATTATTATTATTATTATTATTATTATTATTATATATTATTATTATTATTATTATTATCATTATTATTATTATTATTATTATTATTATTATTATCATTATTATTATTATTATTATTATTATTATTATTATTATTATTATTATTATTATTATTATTATTATTATTATTATTATTATTATTATTTCCTTAGTAATTCTTCTTGTTTTTCTTCACTTGCATATTCTAATTAGATTTAATACATTGGCTATGTTACCTATTAACGCTTCATCTTAAAGGAGACGCTTTCATATACCAGTGAGGTGCCAGGGGCTAGTACGAGGCAAGCGGCAAGCATGTACTTCGTACATCCTCCTGAGTGACTGCAAAGCAGTTCTGGCGAAGAGATGCTTTATCAATCTCTGATTTTCGACCCAACGTAGGCGTCATAATTATCCATATATTAAGTTTTTGTTTTTATCAGTAGATTATACATATCTATTTTCATCTTCAAAGTCTAGAATTCAACAGCTTCTCTTTGCCAGAACCGGAATATTTAGGTCACCATAACTTATTAACTATAGTGAGTACACCATCATTAGAGCCAACTTTTGCAGTACCTACAAGAACATGCGCATAAAATTTTAACCATGACGGTATATCTATGTGAATCCAGCAGGGTGGCCACATTTGCAGAAAACATTAATTATCGGAGGTTTGTATCAAAATTTCACCGTGTGGCGTGCACACTAACACCATCTATTTGTGGTTATCTTGTTGTAAGGAAAACAATATGCAAAGAGGCATTGCCAGGCATGTTTTTTTTTTTTTTTTTTTGCTAACAGCACATGGGAAATACGGAGGGCGAATTTCTTTCTCCCAAGACTAAGATTAAATAATAATAATAATAATAATAATAATAATAATAATAATAATAATAATAATAATAATAATAATAATTGGAAAATTCTTGTTAGAATTAGAAGCTCCAATTTTTTTATCTTGACTTCCGAGCAAGAACATGGAGGACCCTTCACACTATTCCTGAGGACCACTTCTTTAGAGGTCCACCTTCAAGAACCACTTCACTCTCTCTCTCTCTTTCTCTTTCTCTCCCTATATATATATATATATATATATATATATATATATATATATATATATATATATATATATATATATATATATATATATATATATATATATATACATATATTCGTGCGCGCGCGCGTGTGTATGTGTGTAATTACCTAATTGTAATTAACTAATAGTGCTCACGGAAAAGAACCCAAAGCTCGTAACTATGGATTGAGATAGCATTAACTACCTCCTCGCTTAGCGAATTCTAATTATTAACTACTCTTGCACTAAGTAAGTACTTCATTGCATCCTCTGTGTGTGTGTGTGTGTGTGTGTGTGTGTGTGTGTGTGTGTGTGTGTGTCTATTTTTATGTGTACATTTAATGATATGGCTAGGAAACAGGGAACTATAAAAAGTTTTCCTTGTTTTTTTTACATTTATGTGAGTACATGAGGTATGTATGAGTGTTATAGAGATAGATAGAGAGAAGAGAGAGAGAGATTATTTTTTTATTTTATTAATTTATTGCGCCAAGGCGTCAGACATTACATGAGTTCATACAAATAATGCTTCAAATGGATATAAAACCAAGAATTGAACATGGTTTACAGGGAGGTGTACATATTGATAAAACATTGCTGCATACTAACACACAACTCACAGAATGGCAGCACAGAGTACATTATATGCAAAAGTAAAGCTCAGAGAAACGCATAATGCACAAACAGAATTATATAGCAACATACAGAAAATATATGTATAATTCAATATAATTAATGGCCACCAAAGTGAGGAAAACGAGCAAGAATAACATCAAGGTTGTCATCATTAAGTAAAAATGAGCAGATCTGTATTAAGTTCTGACCTCGTGGTAAAACATCTCTCACTGCGGGGCACTGAAGACAATAGTGGTCAAGAGTGTTAGCATTAGTTCGGTCGCATAATGTACAGGAGGTGTACTGTGGCATATCTAGAGTCTGGGAGACCTGCCATAAAGGCCGATACCCCATTCTGAGCCGAGCACTAACTACATTGTTTTTCCGCACCATTAACCCGCGTCTGCGATACTTGTAGCGACTGTGAAGGAAGTGATCATGGTGCTGTATGGACACACTGTTGGCCCTCTCCGTGTCCCTGCGCTGGACCGTCATGGCAAACCCAGCTGAGTAGATGATGTTACGTAGGCATCGGAGGGAGGGCTCAGCGTCCACAGCATGCCCATCCAGCATACAGGCCGCCTTGGCAAGACGATCCGCTGTGTCGTTGCCAGTCAGCCCAATGTGGGATGGAGTCCACACAAATGACACAACAAGAGAAGCATCCCGAGCGGCTGCGAGGCGACATAGTATATCTCCCACAGCACGGCCACAGATAGGTCTTGGCGAGGATAGGGCTTGTAGGGCCGATTGGGAGTCACAAATTATTACCCCATTCACTCGTCGTCGAACAAGGAGAGTCACGGCATCCAAGATGGCATTCAGTTCACAGTAGGTGGAGCTCGACGAGGTGGGTAGTCTACGGCCAATCCATGAATCAGCCGGCACAGGCGGCTCCATGGTGGGGGAAAACACAGCACATGCCGCCCTCCCATCTGCTTGCACAGAACCATCAACATAGACGTGGTGTGCTGCAGGGACAGACGTGGATACATCAGCGATAGTCTCCAGAGCTAACTGTCTCTGCAAGGGGGGATAGACATCCTTCGAGGTCGGTGTATATGTGACAGCGGGGAGGGGGACACGCCAGGGTGGTAAATCTGGGACAGCCGCCTGCACTGGTAGGTCGATGTCAAGGCCACGGAGAATGTCACTCACCACCCTGATAAGGTTATGACCTCCTGCTCGAAGTGGGAGCCTGGGTGCGTCTGGATCAAGGGACGTCCTCATGACAGCAGAGAAGTACGGAGCAAGAAAGGGGTAGTGAAGACACTTAACAGTAAAATAGGACACATTGGCATAAATCCTCTCCACAAGAGGGGGTAAGTTGAGCTCCAACTGCATACTCACAATACGGGTAGAGAGAGAACATCCCAAGATAAATCTCATGACTCGATTCTGGAACTTTTCAAGTGGCTCGAGAGCTGGTTTAGGAAGTTGACACAAGGCAGGAGACAGATAGTCAACCACTGACCGAAGTAGTAGGATGTAGAGGGTCCTCGCCACTGGGATGGAGACTCCTGCAGCATTGTTGGCAAGCCACTTGACAGGTGCAAAGCGGGGCTCCAGACGGTCAAGAAGGCTCTTCACAAAGGGATGAATTCGTTGACGAGCAGGTATAGCTGGGGTGATCCGGACAGGTGCACCTAAATACGTGTACTGTGTGCAGTGAGGGATGACATTGCCACCCATGGCGAATGCGGGCAGTGCTCTGCAGTTGCGTGAAGTAAAAATCCTGCTTTTTTCTGGGGAGATAATAAGGCCACAGGAGGTAGCAGACACGTAAAAGTCATGGAGCATGTGCTGAAGGTCGTGAGTTGAGGTCGTGTGGATGCATATGTCGTCCGCATAGCAGGTAACTGTAGTACCGGGGATGACAGGAAGGAGGGAGAGTAGACGATGCATAAGGATATTGAATAGAAAAGGACTTAGCACACCCCCCTGAGGAGTACCCAGTTCAAACCGTTCATAGGAGCTATACGACCCTTTAAAAAGGACGCTTGATGTTCTGTTGCAGAGATATCCCCGTATCCATTTCAGTATGTTCCCCCGAACTCCAAAGTCCACCAGCTGGTCAAGAATAATTTCCTTGTTGGCTATATCGAAGGCAGATTTGAGGTCCAGGAAGGCGACCACACTGGTGGGAGAAAGACGGGTGTAGAGTTCAGCGAGGCAGTGATGTGTGCTCCGTTGTGGGAGGAAACCATAAAGACTGGGGGAGAGTTTATCCTGTAGACGGTGCATGAGCCGGGCAAGAAGGATGCGTTCAAACACTTTGCTGAAGCAGGAGGTGAGGGAGATAGGCCTAAATTTGTCGGTTCCAGGTTTTGGTAGAGGAATAATAGTGCTTCTGGTCCAGGCAGAGGGCACATGCCCCAAGCAAAAGCAAAGATTGAAGAGGCGCAGTAGGGGGTTACCAGGAACTTTCTGAAGAAGACGGAGAACTTGATATGTAAGACCATCCTCCCCAGGGGCAGTAGCCTTAATCCTAGCAAGAGCACGTCGTAGTTCATCCTCTGTGAATGGGATGTCATCCTCTTCATCCGTCTGTAGTAATGCACCCATTAGGCGTAGGTTACGAACACTGCGGTGGGTGGAGAGTGCCTCTTGAACGTTCCCGGGAAGGTTGCAAGTTTGTGACTGTGCTGACCAGGTAGTAATGAGGTCCTGAGCGTACTCAAGTGGACTGTGGTGTAGAGCACAGGTGGGTTTCTTCTTGACAGCCTTCCTTATAAGATGCCACATAGTCCCAGCGCTAGTCTGATGGTTAATACTATCCGTAAATTTCTGCCAATACTCCGTGTGCACACACTTCTGCAGGGCAACTAGATCATCCCTCGCCAACTGATATTGGTGCAGGTGGTCAGGGGTGGGCTGTCTTTGAAAGGAGAGTCCAGCATCCACAAGAGAGAGAGAGAGAGAGAGAGAGAGAGAGAGAGAGAGAGAGAGAGAGAGAGATTCTCTCTACCATTCATATTTTCTTAGCAGCATGGAGAAAGAGCAAACATATTCTGTTTTAATATTCTCTATGAGACCTCACTCTCATTCAAGATATATTTGGGGTTCTTTAGAAAGAAGGAATTCTCCCTTTTCTCTTTACCGGCACTTTAATTCAGCTGCGTAGTAGTTATCACCTCTTTTTCATATCTGTCTTTATAAACACCCATGTCTTTACTTTCTCTCAGTTTCTTCTTGTAATTCTTGCGTGTACACCCGGCATACAAAGAGAGGGGTGAGAAAATATTAGTCTTTCACTGAATTAGAGATAGCGTATGACAGGGTTGATATAGAAAGCATTTTGGAAAGCTTTGTAGATGTGTGGAATAATAGGATGTTTTGTTGAGTGCAATCAAAAGATTTTACATAAGAGGTAGGGAATGGTGAGAGTGATAGGTTTGAGTTAAATGTGAGGTCATGCCAAAGTTGTGTACTGTCATCGTGAATGTTCAGTGTGTATATGGATGGGATGGTAAGAAAAATGAATTAAGATGAGCTAGATATAGGTCTGCAATTAATTGGTGAGATTGGAAGCTATTGGTAAGTGAATGAATTGATATTTGCGGCACTGCTGCTGCTTGTGAGAAAGAATAAAAGCAGCTGTTGAGATTGTAAAGGTGTCTGTGAAAATGATGTTACCTGTGTATATTGATAAAAGTAAAGGTATGTGATGTATGAGAAGTTTTCATGGTGGAGGGTTGAAAGGTAGAGTGAATGGGGATGTGCTTGAAAAAGCTGAAAGTGTAAAGTATTTGAGGTTAGATGTATTGGTAAATGGATGAGTGGATGAGTAGAAGACTTTCGTGAAGTGCGTGGTGAGGGAGGCAAAGAGAGACTCATTTGTAAAGTGGAGTAGGAGATTGTCTGAAAAATTTGAAAGGAATAAATGGATGTTTTGGAAGGAAGTGAAAAGAGTGAGGAAAGGTGAGTCTGGTAGGGAGGATAGGGTGGAAGATACAGATGGGCAATTGCTAGCAGACGAGATAAAGGTGAGAAAGAGATGAGCTAAGTATCTCAAAGAACTACTATATAAGGAAAATGATAGAGAGGCAGAGACTGTAGCTGTGGGAAATGAATTGAGTATGCAATTGCTGAATGATGAGAATGATAGAGAAATAACAGAAGAAGAGGTTCATTTAGCAATGAGAACAATGGAAGCAGGGAAAGCACCTGGGATAGATGGGTGTCATGTAGAATGCTTGTCAAAAGGGGGAGAGGCATTAGTAGGATGGATGGTAAGGATGTTGAATGCTTGTTTAGGAGCTGGAGGGTCTCTTTTGATGGGAGGAGTGCATGTGTAGGTCCACTTTATAAAGGGAAAGGCGAAAATTTTGAATGTAGTAGTTTTAGAGGAATTATTTTGTTGAATGTAGTTTAGAAGGGGTATGGAAGAGTGTTAATCAAGAGAATTATGGAAGGTACTGTGAGATTGATCAGGTGAGAACAGTGTAGGTTCAGGAGAAGAAGAAGATGTCTGGATCAGGTGCTTTTGTTAAGACAGGTGTGTAGCAAGTTCTTAGAGAAAGGTAGGAATACTTTTTGGGTTATTATGGACTAAGAAAAAGCGTATGATAGGCTTGATAGAGAGGCATTATGGAATATGCTGCAACTGTATGGAATCAATGAAATTTTGTTGAATGTGGTGAAGAGATTTTACATGAATAATAGAGCAACTGTAATTGTTGAGAATGGTATGATTGATTGGTTTGAGGTGAATATAGGGTTAATCAAGGTTGTGCAATGTTGCCATCGTTGCTTATTGTGTATATGGATGGAGTGGTAAGGGAAATAAATAAAAGAGTATTAGACAGAGGCTTGGAATTAGTGGGTGAGCATGGAAGGTTGTGGAACTTGAATCGGTTGCTTTTTGTGGATGACACAGCACTGGTGGCTGATACTGAGAATGAATTGACTCATTTAGTGACTGAGTTTGTTAGGGTGTGTGAAAGAAGGAAGTTGTGGGTAGATATTGGTAAAAGTAGTCATAAGATGCATTAGGAGTGTTAATGTTGGCAGATTGAAGGTAGAAGTGAATGAAAAGGTAATGGGGAATTACTGAAAAAAGTTGAGAGCTTTATCTATCTGGGGTGACACTTATTAAGGAATGGAATAGTGGATGCATAGGTAAGTAATAGAGTGAAGGAAAAGAGTTAATGTTATGCTGGGTTGAAAAGTGTGATGAGAAATAGATATTTGGGAGTGTATGCAAAGAGAAGAATATACGAGTATGAAGGTGTGATTGTGCCAACAGCATTGTATGGAGAAGATTCTTGGAATGCAAGAAAAGATCAAAAGAACATGTTGAGTGTAATGGAGATGAGGTGTTTGAAAAGTATGATTGGTGTATCAGGACTAGATAGAGTAAGGAAGAGTAAAGAACAGGTGTTGAAAGAAAGCTGTCAGATAGGTTACATCAAAGAGTATTGAGATTCCCAGAATCACAAATTAAAGCTAGAAAACCCCAGCAAATCTTGTCAATATATGGAACACTAGAAAATACCTTGCAAAGCTGAGTATTTGTGAAAAGTCAGGAACCCCATGCTGGTTTGGGCACATAGAAAGGGTGAGTGATGAAAAAATAGCAAGGAGAATGTGGAGTGCAGAAGTGGTTGGAGTTAGTCCAAGAGGAAGACATAGAATGAGATGCATGGATGGTATGAAGAAGGCACTGGGTGCATGTGGAATGTCATTGGAGTAGGGAAAACAGCGTGGAAGAGACAGGAATGAGTGGAGGAAGATTGTGTATAGGTGACAGAGGCCAAAGGGATTTCTCGCACCTGCTATGTGAGGGGAGTTGCCATGTTATGAAGCAGTTTGGGTAGAGCAGCTGCGGCTGTTAGGCATCACTGTAGAATATCCTTGGAAAAAGGATGAAGAGAACAAATCTGAATGTAATTGGCATAAGTTGATTTAAAAGTATGATACTTGTATCAAGAATATCAAGTGAAAAATAAGGAAATGAAACAGAAAATGGGTGTAGGAAGAAAGCTGTCAGTTAAGTTTGACTTGAGAATGTTTGGACATATGTAATGTTGGACAGCTATGACTGTTGGGCCTAATGACAGAACTTGTCCAAGTAACCTTTAGGTATCCTTAACAGTGTTGTGGGGGGAAAATTGTGATGATACGTTATTCCCAAGGAATTAAGAAGGGTGACGAGGATAAACTGGCCTCTAATGAATGCATGTGCCCTATATTTCTTCCTCCTACCTCACAGTAGGGATTGTGGGCATTGTATATGTATGCATTGCATATATTTTCCGAGTTTTGTGTTTTTCCTATGCAATTTATTCTTAGTTTCTCAATACCTATATGATCTGTTTACTATAAATTGATATAGGGACAATTGACTACATCTCTTTATTTTCCCAAGCCTGCTCAGTGCTATAAACCTGGACTGGTGGTTGTGAGGGTTTGCAATGAGATAAAGGGAATGAGGGTAACCCACTATTAGCTGTGAGGCCACACTACAAACGATCCATACCAACTTACCCTGTGGATGACCTGAGCAATTTGGAGCGATGAGGATTTTGGTGACCCTTTATCCCCAAGGTGCTAAGATGGTTTAGATGGGAAGGGATGTCTGGGGAATGAAAGTTTTTGGTTTGACTTGGCCACCTTTGAACAAAAGGGAAAAAAAAATTTATATAATTTTATTTGTTTTTTTTTAATTTCCATCAAAGATAAAAGAAATATACTAAGCACTTTTACTAAAGACTATATATAAGAGAATTATATTTTCTCAGCACCGAGAGGGCATTATCATAAGTTACGAAAAAATTAGCAGCTTCATGGGTTTTCATCGGCTTATAATAAGTCCTTGTGAGTAACAGAAAATTTATTATCTCATACACGCAGTATACGAATCTGTCTGTCTACCTTGGCTGTTTCCCCCAATGAGGGGTAGCCGACATCAAAAAGGAAACAATACGGGGATTACTCTGCTCTATGGGCAATGACGAGGGAGCTAACGATCGTTCAGATGGCACTGCTGGAATACCACACCCCATCCTCTCGGCTCTACCACAACCTGTGTCACTTAATAATGTCAACTCCCCTATTGCCCCTACCACAGGGCTACCTCTGTAAGATGCAGCACCGTGGTAACAGCAGATGCCCATCAGAGCTGTGTCACAATCGCTCGCCACTCATTCCTATTCCTAGCACGCTCACTTGCTTCCCTCACATCCATCCTCCTATCATTCAGGTCTCTCCTTACTCCATCCATCCACCCAAACCTAGGCTTCCCTCTAGCATTTCTCTCATCAACTCTTGCATTCATCACCTTTTTCAGTAGTCTTTCATCATCCATCCTCTCCACATGGCCAAACCATCTCAGAACATTCATACCCACTCTGGCTACCAATTCTCTCCTCACACCCGTTCTTGCTCTCACCATTTCATTCTTAACCCTATCCAATCGAGATACACCAATCATACTCCTCAGGCATTTCATCTCAATCATATTTAGCTTCCATCTCTCACTTACGTTCATACCCCATAACTCTGATCCATACATCACAGTTGGTACAACCACTTTCTCATACAAAACTTTCTTAGCATTCATTTCCAGCCCTCTATTCACTAGCAACTTCCTTCTCTCACACACCATTCCAAATTCTGACACTAAATGACACAGCTTCTCCTCTGAATCTGCCACCGCCACAGTATCATCTGCAAACAGCAACTGATTCAACTCCCACTCGTTATCATCCCCATCTACCATTCTCAGACCTCGACCATGCACTCGCTCATTCACCTCTACTACGACTCCATCAATATACAAATTGAACAGCCATGGTGACATCACACATCCCTGTCTCAGTCCCACACTCACTGGAAATCACTCACTCACTTCATTCCCTACCCTATCACAAGCTCTACTGCCCTCATACAAACTTTTCACTGCTTGCAACAGTCTACCATCACTTCAATATAACCCCAAAACATTCCACATTGCCTCTATATCATCTCTATCATACGTTTTCTCAAGATCCAAAAATGCAAAATACATATCCTTACCCTTTCCTAAATATTTATCACATAATTGCCTAACTATAAAAATCTGATCTATACAACTCTACCTCTCCTAAAACCACTCTGCATTTCTTCGATCACATTTTCTGTCTTATCACCTAATCCTATTAATCAGTATCCTACCATACAGTTTTCCTACCACACTCAACACACTTATACCCCTAAAATTACTACATTCAAACACATCCCCCTTACCTTTGTATAGGGGCACTATACAAGCAATCACCCATTCCACTGGCACCATTGACAATATAAAGCATATATTAAACACTCTCACTAATCATTTCAATGCAGTCACACACCCTTCTTACAGCATCACCGCTCTCACACCATCCATTCCAGGTGCTTTACCTGCTTTCATTTCATCCAATGCCCTTTTCACCTCCTCTCTTGTAATCTCTCTCTCATTTTCATCTCCCATTACTGGCACTTGAATACCCCCCACTGCCACTATAGCTGCCTCTCTATCTTCCTCAACATTCAGCAACCACACAAAATATTCTGCCCATCTTTTCCTTACATTGTTCCCTTTCAACATATGTCCATGCACATCTTTCACTGTCAATTCCATCCTTAATCCACCCTTCCTTACTCTCTTCACTTCTTTCCAAAACTTCTTTTTATTCTCCACATATGACCTACTACAATCCTGTCCCCACCTAACATTTGCCATCCTCTTCTCTTCCTCTACCTTCTGATTGGTTTCCACAGTTTTCTCTTTATATCATTCATACTTCTCCCTACTGTTACACTGCAGCCATTCCTCAAAAGCCCTCTTTTCCTCTTCCACCTTCATTTTCACCTCTTCATCCCACCACTCGCTGCCCCTCCTCATGCCACCTCCATCAAACCTCTTTCCACACACATCACTTTCATGTCCCACAAAACCTTTTTTCATCAACCCCCATTCCTCCTCTAACTCCCCAACTTCTCTTTCTTTCACCCTGTCATATGCCACTTTCAACCTGTCCTGATATTTCTGTTTCTTCTCTGGCTTTTTCAACTCTTCCACCTGCACCACTTCCCTTCTACATCCCCCACTCTATTTCCCAACTCTTTTGCTACCACCACCAAAAAATGATCAGACATCCCAGAAGCCACACCCCTAAATGCATGCACATCTTTCACTCTATCCATCATTTTCTTTGCTACCAACACATAATTCATCAATGCTCTTTCTTTCACTCTCCCATTTGCCACTCTCATCCATGTATACTTATTCATTAACTTCTTGAAAAAACTATTACCTATCACCAACTCTTGCTCCTCACACATATCTAACAGTCTTTCGCCACTCTCATTTCCACCTGGTACCCCATACTTCCTACAACACCTTCTACCTCTCTATCAGCCACTCTGGCATTCAAGTCACCCAACGCAGCTACATAGTTCCTTCTACTCAGACCATCCACACACCTAGTTAAGTCATTCCAAAACTCATCCCACTCTTCCTCACTTCTCTCACATCCTGGCCCATAAGCAATAACAAAAGCCCAACTTTCCCTACCCATCCTAACCCTCACCCACATCAGCCTAGAATACACCTCTTTCAATTCCACTACCTTATTTACCATCCATTCACTCAGCAATAATGCCACACCTTCTCTCGCTCTCCCCCTTTCAACCCCAGACACCGTACCTGTCACATCACCAAATGC
>JAXCGZ010022823.1:90000-95000 GCA_037179515.1 Halocaridina rubra | reverse complement strand
TCATCCCCTCCTCTATGAAAAGTTTGTCTTTCCCTAATCCTTGATTTGACCATGCTTGCTCCATGGCTTTTCGGGCCAAGTTTGGGCATACTGGTCGTACCAAGCTTTTCCATCTGATTTAACTCACTCTGCTTTTATTACAGCTAGGAATAGCTGCACTGCTCAGAATTGAAGAGCTTAAGCTTTCTTTTTAAGGATGAAACTTGATGACCTTAATAGCTTTCCCACTGATAAATGTTTCTGGTTTTTAGCCAAAAACCTCTCCATAAACTTTTGTTACCTAAGCTTTCCCCCTCTCATTTGTTCTGATGGTTCTAAAGCTTGCTCTCCTACTGACAATGCAATTCTTTTTGATTCTTATTTTTCTGCCAACTCTTCCTTTAGCGATTCCAGAGTACCTACTCCCCGTACTTTACCCCTCTCAAATCCTATGCCCTCTCTTATCCTTTTTTCATGCAAAATTCATAGTTCTTCGCTCTCTAAACACGAATAAGGCATACTGACCCAATGATATCTCTGCAGAGTTCCTGAAAGAGTTTGCAGATGAACTGGCTTCCGTGCTTTGCTGTCTTTTTCATCTTATTCTCTTAACCAGTATCCTCCTTCATCTCGGGAACATGCTCTAGTTTAACTTCTTCCTAAGTAGGGTGACCGCTCTATTCACTCCAACTACCGACCTATCGCCATAACCTATGATATCTTGAAGCATCTTGAATCTGACTTACTTATCTCCGATCACCAGTAGGGTTTCCGCAAGGCAAGATCCACTGGAGAGCTCCTGTCCTATCTTACTCATGTATGGTCATCTATGGGGAATCCTTTGTCTTCACCCTTGATATCTGTAAGGCTTTAGACAGAGTCTGGCACAAGGCTCTGTTGACCAAACTCCCTGCTTATGGCTTTACCCCTTCTCCCTGTTCTTTTATTCCGTGTTTTCTTTCTGACCATTTTATATCTGTGGCTGTTGATAACACAACATCTAGCTCATTTCCTGCTACCATTGGTGTTCCATAGGGCTCTGTTTTTTCACCTACTCTGTTCCTTCTCTTCATAAACGATCTTCTTCAGTCCTCATCCTCCTATCTGTTCCGCTGACAATTGCACCTTTCATTTTTACTCTGCCTTTTCTTCACAACATTCATCTGCTATTAGTAATCAGTCTCATACCACTCTATCTTCAACTCTCAACTCCGACTTGCAGAGGACATATGAGTGGGACACCCAAAATTTTGTCAAATTTAATGCACCAAGACAATTTCTGGCAATCTCTTTATCCTCTTCTCCTGCTGATAGCCTTATTGTCTTCGAAACCTACGAATTTACCCTCTTAATTCTATTAACATTTTAGGAATCCAGATAGCCTCTAAATTGTCTTGGAGGAGTAACATAATCCAAAATTTTAAATCTGCATCTAAAAGGTTGGGGGTTCTGTCTCATTTTCGTTATGACTTTTATTCTTTCCAGTTACTTATAATCTATAAAGGTCTTATACGTCCCTGCTTAGAATACTGCTCACACATCTGGGGTGCTTCTTCTTATACTTATCTCATTGATAGGGTTGAATCTAAGGCAATCACACTCATCAATGACCCTTCTCTGACTTGTAATCTAAACTCTTTTTCTCTTTGCCATAAGTTATCATGCATTTCTCTTTGCTATTGCTACTACTTCCATTGTTGCTCTGATGAGTTGGCGGCTTGCATCCCTTTCCCACTGTTGAAACCGTGTAATACTTGTCAAGCGGCCTTATTTCACTGGTACTGTGTGGATAATTTGTAGTTCATGGTTTGGTCGGTGCATTGACTGCTTCTTCTCATCCACCACCAGACTCTAGAACTCTCTTTCTCCTTCTGTCTTTTTTTTTTATTTCTTATAGCATATCTTCCTTTAAATAGTGAATCTATCCTCATCTCAGGGACTAATCATGCCATATCTCTTGGTCCTCAGTACTTTAACTACTCTTTAAGAGTGTCCCTCGCCTTATTTCTTTCTTGTCCTTAAACTTCTATGTTTTCATCGTCTCATTGTTTTCTTCGTTCCTCGGCCTGATGATAGCAGTGTTCTTGCCTGCACCTGTGTCTCACTCAAAAAAGAAAAACAGAGTATACACACACACACACACACACACACACACACACACACACACACACACACACACACACACACACACACATATATATATATATATATATATATATATATATATATATATATATATATATATATATATATATATATATATATATATATATATATATATATAAATATATATATATATATATATATATATATATATATATATATATATATATATATATATATATATATGGTAGGAAAAGCCCATTAAACAATACATCGAATATATATATATATATATATATATATATATATATATATATATATATATATATATATATATATATATATATATATATATATATATATATATATGGTAGGAAAAGCCCATTAAACAATACATCGAATATATATATATATATATATATATATATATATATATATATATATATATATATATATATATATATATATATATATATATATTTAAATATATTATTTATTTTTAATTATCATTGTCGAGTTTTTTTTCTCTCTCCCTAGTCTCTGCCAACTCAAAAGGGAAAATGTGCATCATGGAGCTTGATTTGTAACTTTACAATGTGAAGAAAGTTTTGTGAAGAAGCAAAATAAATTTCGCTGACGAATTTCCTTAATTTAAATTTTATTAGCTTGTATATTGTTGCAATTATCTTTGCAAATGGCTTTTCATATCCATTTATGTACTCATCACCTCATTTTAGTTGACTAGGGCTAGGAGGGCTTGAACTCGGTGCCTTTGGCATAGTAGGTTACTTACATCTTTTTTTATTTATTATTATTATTATTATTATTATTATTATTATTATTATTATTATTATTATTATTATTATTATTATTATTATTATTATTATTATTATTATTATTGTTATTATTATTATTATTATTATTATTATTATTATTATTATTATTATTATTATTATTAATATTATTATTATTAGTAGTAGTAGTAGTAGTAGTAGTATTATTGATATTGTTATTATCATTATTATTATAATTATTATTATTATTATTATTATTATTATTTATGATTATTATTATTATTATTATTATTATTATTATATTTTACTATTATTATCACACTACTTCTATAGTCTACTCAATTCAAGAGAGCCATCAAAGTTTTTTCTTTTTAACTTAACAATAGTTGCATCGTTGACCTTTGAAGAGCTTTTATGTGCCCTTATATTGGTGACCTTTTGACCTATTTTGACCTTTTCTTTTCATTTTTTTTATGCAGTTGAAGATATGATCCGTGAGGTGGACATCGATGGCGATGGAAGAATCGATTTTGAAGGTGAGGAGGATCTCTTTGTTCAGTACTGGAATAAGACATGCCCTTTACCTCCTGCTGGCTAGTACAGGGGTAACGCGCTGGCTTCGCATTCACGAGGTCGAAAGATCGGTTCCCGTCCAAGACCGAGAGTTTAAGCTGTTTACTGGCAGGAACTGCTGTGGTTGGACACCACAGTGGGGGGTTGGGGCTTGCCCTGGCTGACGAATACCCATTGTATTGAAAATGGAAATAAAGTTTTGTTGTTGTTGTTATTCTATTTATTTATTTATTTATTTATTTATTTATTTAATATATTTATCCATTCAGTTACCTATTTGTTTAGCTTTTTCTTTTTCTTCTTCTTCTTCTTCTTCTTCTTCTTCTTCTTATTATTATTATTATTATTATTATTATTATTATTATTATTATTATTATTATTATTATTGTTATTATTATTATTATTACTATTATAATTATTATTATTTTTATCATTATTATTATTATTATTATTATTATTATTATTATTATTATTATTATTATTATTATTATTATTATTATTATTATTGTTATTATTATTGTTATTATTATTATCATTATTATTATTATTATTATTATTATTATTATTATTATTATTATTATTATTATTATTATTATTATTATTATTATTATTTTTACTACATTCATTATTATTATGATTTACATTCTTCGAAATGTTATAGGCAGGCAATGTTCTTTTCCTAATTCCTGCACTTGCAGATTGGCCATTAATATAACGGAAGAGTGAAGGTACTTCTGACCTTCAACATTTCCCTATTACCCTTTTGTTATTAAATCAGTCGTTCCCTGAAGAAAAAAGAATTTTAAAGAGGAATGGTTTGCCAACTGTTGTAGACTTTTATCTGTTGTACTTGTGCATGTGTTTGGGCATGCATACTCACTTGGAAAAGTATTGTTCATACTTCCCCGTTTCCCAGTCATATAGAAATGTTCGAAGAAGACTTGTATTAGATATATAAACGAGCATAAATTTTACATAATTGTTGAACGAATCCGTTCTTCGATAGACTACCATTTCCTATGGGTTTTTTTCTTCTTTATTACAATAGAGCTGCAGGACGGTCATAGCTTCCTACATTGAAGCTCGAGCTTGTGACGATGCTATTATAACATAGTTCCAACTCTTCTAATGGTGTACTCATTATGTGTGATAAATTAAAATGGGTTACCACACAGAGGTGCCTATACTCTCTTTTTATCCCGCTGCCTAAATTTATTCACTTGATGGATTTTCAATTTTATTTTTCCCCAGAATTTGTGAAAGCTTTGGGAGAAAATGAGGATTCAGATGAGGAAGAAAATAAAGAGGAAGAAGAAGAGGACGAGAAGAAATGAACGTGGCCAAAACAAGAGGTAAATCAAGTGGCCTCGAGGAAAATTGATCAATATCGATTCATTTTTACATCAAGAATATTTCAGTCATCATCAGGGCACTGCTGGACCAATAATAATAGCCTCGTTTCTCATATCAGTCAAAAGTTTTTCTTTCATATTGTGTAAAATTTCTCTCCATGTGTAAAAAAAAAAATCAGGTTCACTTTGAGATCTACTG